>CM062296.1:312335857-312374252 GCA_031216915.1 Pictodentalium vernedei | reverse complement strand
GACATTTTAGGTAAGCTCCTAAAGAAATTTCTGTCATCGCGAATGTCATTAATACACAGCATCTCAACGTATGAAATGTACAGCGCGCTGGCAGCATCATGTTACTAATTTTGTTAGAACTCACACAGTCAATGTGACCATATTACACATATTGGAGGGAGGGGGTGGGGGGGGGGGGGTGGGGGAGTGGGTATACATATATGGGTTGGATCGACGCACTATAGTCTTGTTATAGTCTTGTTCCTAGAATTCACCCCCAAAATAGTTTATTTGACTTGTTCATTAATTGGGTAATTAAATGGGTGTTTTGAGTATTAATTGGGTGTTAATTGGGTTTAATTGGGTGTAACTGGGTGTTAATTGGGTGTAATTGGGTGAGACGACGGACCGGTCAGCATACACTTTTTAGTGTGTTTGTAGAGGGGTGGTTTTACCCAGGGAGAGGGTGGGTTTACCAAGTATAAACGTACAGCACAGATGTGATTCCATTAAACCAAACCGTTGTTAAGAAGCTGGAATTACTCAGAATGATGCCGGTAGATGGATAACAGGTTGAGTAATGCTACAGCTTTGGAAGCAGTTAAGGGGGGAGCTTGGGTGGATGAAAATCATGGACAGGGTAGATTTGGGGAAACTGTGTTACTACTACTTGAGAAAACTGCCCTACAACCAGTGGTGCAAATTGATGCTTGATACGATTTGGAACTCTAATATAGAAACAGCGTGAAAAGATCACTGCAGGGGTTACAATATAAAGAAAAGACAACCTTTGAGAAGTACCTAGATGGCATCTTTGGGGGGGGGGGGGGGGGTCACTGCTGTTCAAACTGAGATCAAGATCACTGGAGCTTAGGGGGAAAATTGGGAGGGTTGGGGAAAAGGATGCCAAATGTGCCACTCTGGAGTAGTGGAGACCCTGGAACATTTTCTCTTGGAATGCCCAGAGTATATATACCCTATAGAATAAAATCTACTGAAGAATAATGAAGAAATGGGGTGAAGAAACAAAGGACAGATGGCTGAGGGGGGGACACGAGGGAGAGGGTAGGAATGCTTATTTAAGAAATTGGAAAAGGAGGAAGTGAGGGACACTATTAAACAGTTTATATCTGAATGCTGGGAGGAGAGGAGGGGGATAAGGGAGGGATTGCAGAGGGAATGATGGCCTTCTCTTGTGAGAACTGCAACAAACCAGCGGATGGCCAGAGTTATTATTATTGTAAGACAAAATGTCTTCTAACATCGTGAAATAACATCGTACAATCTTCTCCTTTGGCATATATATTTCGCACCATCCACTGAGTACACCTTAAAATTTCACAGAAAACAACCAACAAATAAATGAGAAAACAATTATTTAATTCCCGACTACACTTTTTCTCCGACATGGACATTGACTACACTTTTTAGTGTGCCCCGTGCATTCCGGGACCAACAGATAGGCTACACACGCAGATAGGCACACAGAGTATTCTCTTTATACAGGCCCTATAAGATAATTAAGGTGTACGCACTGTTTTTTTTTGTTTTTTTTTTAGAAATAATAATACTTACTAACTTTCAGAGATGATAATCCTTCTTAACCCTAGCACAATTTCGACACATAGCTCCCGCCACTCCCAATGACTAAAACTGAAATGACACTGCTCGTCTTGGTATTACGATTTTAACACAGCTGAAACCTTTGTTTCAGTGTCTTTGAAGCCGCAATCAAAGCTAACGGTGTTGTATATTTGTTCTTGCAGTGATTTGATAATTTGTAGCCAAGTGATTAGGTGAACATATTACAGTTCCTTTGAACATTCGACACTAATATCTAATATTAGTGTTTTTACAGCTTCAGATTTGTAATGAATAGTTAATGAAGTTAATTCTGCCAGTTTTGATGCAAAAAGTCAAAATGGATTCTCGAAAACTACAAAAGTATCAATTTCAAAACGTTTCCTCGCATTTACTCTGGTGTGTTAAACGTTAAGTATAGAAAATTGTCTACATGTTCACAAAGAATGCAGGAGAAGTCGGCCCCAACTAAGTCGGCTCACAAGAGACATCAGGCCAAAACAAAGTCGGCCCATAAGAGAAGGCAGCCCAAACAAAGACGGCCCATAGGAGAACTCGGCCTAAAACATGTCGACCAATAAGAGAAGTCGGTCCATGAGAGAAGTCGGCCCCAAACAAATTCGGCCCAAAGGAAAAGTCGACCCCACTCTTATAAAAAAAAGTGCCATGAAAAATCCCCCCAAAACCCTGGCAAGCCTTGTTTTAAATATTATAGAATGAATTTCATCAAGGTTGTGCTAACCTTTACGTTAGGTTTTTCCACATTTTAAACTGAAGCATAAATCTTCACGAACATTCATGTCTGTTTTTAACAATCTCAATTAAAAATTAAAAAATAAAATACTGTTATGTTGTCATTTTGTCCTTTGAAAGGATCTTACAAACCCTACAACCCCAAAATGGCGGGGTTTTTTTGCCATTCAGTCGAAAGCAGCCACGTTACCTTTTGTCGATTTCCACGGGGTTACCTAATCCCCGCCCTCCACACCCTGCAAAAACGTGAAATTTACATATGTCCATCAACAATAATGAATATGAGAGGAATTAGCAGTACTTGCTGTGACCAAGTCAACAATAATAACAGAATTACAAGGTGACTGTCATCTTTAATGTTGGACTACAACCAAAAACACTCGTTCTCGACTCACAGTGATAACAAAGGTACCCAAAAAGTTTCATGAAGATTGGTTCATAAGTACGACCTCTAGCCAGAGCTTTATTGACATGTGCACTAATTGCAAATAAATCAAAGTTTCTCTAATTTGCATAATATATGCACTAGAAAAGAACGTAATATATGTGATGTTTTCCATGTTACTAAACATTTGTACAAAATTTATCCATATCAGATCTTTCATATAGAAGTTTTGTACAAAAAAACTGATTGCACCTAATTTTGGTACAAAATGGACACCAGCGGCCATCTTGCAATTTCCGACTGGATGCCAAAACACAGGTTCTCATCCCACGGTGATAACAAATGTACCCAGGAAGTTTTGTGAAGATCGGTTCATAAATATGGTCTCTAGCCCGAGCCGTATAGACATTTGCACAGTGTAAAATTGAAAAAAATCGAACTTAGTCTAATTTGCATAATTTAAGTGAGAGAAAAAAAAAAATGTATTATATGTGATATATCCCCATGGTACTAAACATTCATGCAAAAAATCATTCAAGTCAGAGCTTTCATATGGAAGTTCTGTGCAAAAATCTGATTGCACCTAATTTTGTACAAAATGGCTGACTGCGGCCATCTTGAACTTCAGACCGGACCCCAAAACACTTGTTCTCATCCCATGGTGATAACAAAGATATTCAAGGAGTTTTGTAAAGATCAGTTCATAAATATGGCCTCTAGCCCGAGCCGTATCAGCATTTGCAGTTACAGTGCTGAAAGTAACCCCAAACAGATAAAGTTAGCATAATTTATGCGCGAGAAAAAAAAACTGTATTATATGTGAGTATCCCATGGTACTCTAAACATTCACACACAAAAATTATTCAAATCTGCGTTTTCATATGTATGTTCTGTGCAAAAAAACTGACTGCACCTAATTTTGTACAAAAATGGCTGCCAGCAGTTTTGGACATGAAATGTTTTTTTGGTAGCCCATAAACCCGAAATGCTGTCTGCCACGCCGTCAACTCGGCTCGGGCTAGAGGCCATATTTATTTATGAACAGATCTTTAAGAAACTTCTTTGGCCCCCTTTGTTATGATTGTGGAGCGAGAACGAGTGTTTTGGGGTCTGGTCCGAAATTCAAGATGGCCGCTGACAGCCATTTGTACAAAATTAGGTGCAATCAGATTTTTCTGCAGAACTTCCATATGAAAAGCTCTGATATGAATCATTTTTCGTATGAATGTTTAGTACCATGGGATACATCACATATAATACCAGGTTTTTTGTGCGTAAATTATGCAAAAAACTGGACTAACTTTGACATATTTAGTGTTACTTTCAGCACTGTAAGAGCAAATGTCTATACAGCTCGGTCTAGAGGCCGTATTGATGAACGGCTCTTTACAAAACTTCTTGGGTACCTTTGTTATCACTGTGGGATGAGAATGAGTGTTTTGGGGCCCGGTCTGAAATTCAAGGTGGCCAACTGGCAGCCATTTTGTACAAAATTAAGTGCAATCAGATTTTTTGCACAGAACTTTCATATGAAAGTGTTGATTTGAATAATTTTTTTGTGTGAATGTTTAGTAACCAAGGGATAAATCACATATAATACCTTTTTTTTTCTCGTGCATAAATTAGTCAATTAGACCAACTTTGATCTATTTAGTGTTACTTTCTGCATTGTAACTGCAAATGCCAATACAGCTTGGGCTAGAGGCTGTATTTGAGAACCGATCTTAACAAAACTTCTTGGATATTTTAAGCTCAACTTTGGCGAAGCCAAAGTTGAGGTATTGTCATGGCTCGTCGCCTGTCGGTTGCGCTGTACACACGGCTCGGGCTAGAGGCCATATTCATGAACCAATTTTTACGAAACTTCTTGGGTACCTTTGTTATCACCTTGAGACGAGAACGAGTTTGGGTCCGGTCCGAAATTCAAGATGGCCGCTGGCAGCCATTTTGTACAAAATTAGGTGCAATCAGATTTTTGTGCAGAACTTCCATATGAGAGATCTGATTTGAATAATTTTTAGCCTCCTCCTCCGGCTCAGGCTAGAGGCCGTATTTATGAACCAATCTTTATGAAACTTCTTGGGTACCTTTCTTATCACCGTGAGATGAGAACGAGTGTTTTTGGGGTCCGGTCCGAATTCAAGATGGCAGCCATTTTGTACAAAATTAGGTTCAATAAGATTTTTGCGCAGAACTTCCAAATGAAAGCTCTGATTTGAATAATTTTTGGTATGAATATTTAGTACCATGGGATACATTACATATAATATGGGTTTTTTTCTCGTGCGTAAATTATGCAAATTAGACTAACTTTGATTTATTTAGTGTTATTTTCAGCACTGCAAGTGCAAATGCCAATACGGCCTGGCCTAGAGGCCGTATTTATGAACTGATCTTTACGAAACTTTTTGGGTACCTTTGTTATCACCATGGGACGAGAACGAGTGTTTTTGGGTCCGGTCTGAAATTCAAGATGGCTGCTGGCAGCCAATTTGTACAAAATTCGGTGCAATCAAAATCCGAAATTTAGTTTTTTTGTTTTTTATGCGTTTTGGTCAATTTTAAGAGAAAAAAAGTTTTTTGTTTTTTTTTACACTAAAAATTTGGGGGTCCAGGTGGGACTTCGAAAATTTTGGACCAAAATCCAGAAATGAGATTTTTGGTTTTCTATGCGTTTTGGTCAATTTAAAGACCAAAAAAAAAAAAAATTTTTTTTTTACACTGAAAATTTCTGGTCCGGATGGGACTTAGAAAATTTGTTATGCATTTTGGTCAATTTTAAGAAGAAGAAAAAAAAAAAAAAATTTTAGTCTGAAAATATTTTGTTTGGGACTTCGAAATGTGAAAGAGCTGATATTGATAAATTTTGGAACGAATGTTTAGTAACATGGAATACATCACATATATTACTTTTGTTTCTTGTGTATATATTACGCAAATTAGAGGAACTGTGATTTATTTGGTGCTACTTACATGCAATTAGTGCACATGTCAATACGGCTTGAGCGAGAGGTCGTATTTATGAACCGATCTTCATGAAACTTCTCAGGTAATTTTGTTATCACTCTGAGTCGAGAACGAGTGTTTTTGGTTGCAGTCCAAAATTAAAGATGGCGGTCACCTTGTAATTCTGTTATTATTATTGACTTGGTGACAGCAAATACTAATTCCTGTCATATTCACTATTGTTGACTTAGTCACAACAAGTACTAATTCCTGTCATATTCAAGTTGAGCTACAGTGTCATTGACATTTTCATTTTTATCACCATGGGATGAGAACAAGTGCTTTTGGGGTCAGGGTCTGAAATTCAAGATGGCCACTGTCAGCCATGTTTGTACAAAATTAGGTGCAATCAGATTTTTGCACAGCACTTCCACATGAAAGCTCCGATTAGAATAATTTTTTGTATGAATGTTTATTTATTTTTCTTGTGCATATATTATGCAAATTAGAGGAACTTATTTATTTGGTGCTACTTATATGGATGAGGAATATTTTTTTTTGTGCATAAAATCTCTGAATCCTTGAAAACACATTTTTGAGCAAGACAAAATTGTCTATTTAACCCACAACCCCAGTCAGGGGTCATGGATGAAAAAAAAATTCTATACAAAATACTCCTTCATAAAGTTTCTAAATTTTGGAGCCGAAAAATAAAATTTCTGCCTAATTGACCTCCAGGGGTGGGAATTGAGAGCCATAAATAACCCTTGATGAAATAAACAGCTGCGCCATGAGTGCATGATACACCTGTTATTAATTACAAGAGGGAACCACACAATATGAGTATACATGTGTACTTGTCAGGTTACATATACTTGCCACCAAAAAATCATGAAAACTGCTCAAAGTCCAACATGTGGATAATTGCCTATATTTTGATGAATAAAGACCCATAACTCTGGAATGACAAATCGGACAGCGACATAAATCGAAAGGGAGATTCCTTCTATCAACACATACTTGCAACGAAAAAATCATGAAAATTCCTCTAAGCATTTTCAAGTTATTGTTCAACGTGAAAAATAAAGTCCCATAACTCTGGAATGACTAATTGAACGGTGACATCAACCGAAAGGGAGCTTCCTTCCATCAACATAAACCACCTACCAAAAAATCGTGAAAATCTCTCAAAGCGTTCTCGAGTTATCGTACGACGTGTAAAAAATCAACAATTTTCTAAGTAATAAAGTCCCATAACTCTGGAATGACTAATCGAACAGCGACACTAAACGAAAGGGAGCTTCCCTCCATCAACATAAACCACGTACCAAAAAATCGTGAAAATCTCTCGAAGCGTTCTCGAGTTATTTGTACGACGTGTAAAAAATCAACAATTTTCTAAGTAATAAAGTCCCATAACTCTGGAATGACTAATCGAACGGCGACACTAAACGAAAGGGAGCTTCCCTCCATCGACATAAACCACCTACCAAAAAATCGTGAAAATCTCTCGAAGCATTCTCGAGTTATTTGTACGACGTGTAAAAAATCAACAATTTTCTAAGTAATAAAGTCCCATAACTCTGGAATGACTAATCGAACGGTGACGCTAAACGAAAGGGAGCTTCCCTCCATCGATATACACCACCTACCCAAAAATTACGACAATCTCTCAAAGCGTTCTTGAGTTATCGTACGACATGTGACTGGACAGACAGACGGACAGCGGTATACCATAATACGACCCGTTTTTTCAAACTGGGCATATGAAAATCGATCAGCGCCGTTTGTCGAACTTGATCAAGATATTATTGCGATAAACTCATGTACCAAAAATGAGCCTGGATGGAAAATCAGATAGGACTGGTTGTTGAATTGATCAAGATATTGAGATAAACTCATATAACAAAAATCCGCCAGATTTATTTATTGGTGTTTAAGGTCACATATTTATGCACAATGACTGATTGTGACGGCAACAGGGAGATAAAGTAAAGCAAGTTTAGTCAATTGTTTTTACCCACGTTGCCCATTTTAGAGGACTTCTATCTGAAGCAATGATGACTTCATCCTACTTTACCAGTAAAACAGAACTTGTGATTGTACCACACAGTGAACAAGCACTTTACTTCGCTTCTCAGGGTTCTCACAGGGAAATCAGCCAGATTGGTTAACGTTTGTTCAAGTATCACGCTAACAAGAGCTTGTGTTTGGATGACCGCCTGCCCACCTGTCCTCATCAAAAAAACACATCAAGTCTTTGGGAAAAACTTGACTAAATGTCAGCCAGATTGGTCAATAACATTGGTTCAAATTACTGCACCAACAAGTTAAAGTTGAAGAAAATAAAAGTATGGGAAATAACTCTGGATGTAAAAATAAGACAGGACTGGTTGTCAAACTTGATCAAGGTATTATAATGAGATAACTCATACACCAAAAAATCAGTCACTTGGTCAACAATTGTTTGAGTTATCGTGTTAACAAGGTCTGTACGGACCAAATGCAACTGCAAACGCCTGCAAACCAACCTTGCTAAACCACAAGTCGAGTTTTAGAAAAAAACTTTACTAACAATTTCAAGGCACATTTGCTGAAATTGTGTGAAGAAAAAAAGAAAAACGGGTGGACGGCAGGATAATAATTACAAACATGTTATTTTTCTCAACAGTTCCAAGATTCCAAGTCATGAAACAATAGTTCAACTTGATCCCATCAAAGTTGAGCTAAAAATAAACCATCATGACTCGCAAAAATTCGAACAGATTTTAAATTTCACCAGTATTTTTACAAAGCTTCACCGATAACCGAGTTTGAAATATTTATCAATATTTTTTAAAAGGGTTTGGGCAAGGTGACTGAAAGTGTAGCGGGTTGAGGAGGGTTGTTTTTTCCTTTTTTTCTCCTGTATAAATATATATATTTAAGATTGTTGTAAATAATCATTATGTCCAGGCATTATTTATAATCATAGCACAGCCACAGTTATGTTATTTTGCATAAACACTTAAAAGTTGAAAATTTTTTTTTTCTTTTACAGGTTTTTCCAAATCCTAGCAGCTTTGATATTAGATGTTCCAAGAATTGCAGATTGGTGCCCGATATGGACTGTAACTTTGGTTAGAGATTAGCAAAGGAACAAGAAGTCATAACTTTGAAAGATGTGAAGGAAAAATGTGTGCAAAATCAATATGTAAGTATTGTTAAGTTCAGAATTTACACATATTTTTTTTTCTAAATTTTATAGGTTGGAGAGAGTGGGGCAAGACTCTTTTATTGGGCTTTGTTATCAAATAGTCTTGTTAGCTCACCGAAGGGAGCTTAACTTATCATTTGCTGTCCGTCGTTGTCCGTTGTGAACTTTACATTATCGGCTTCTCACAAACTACTGGATTGAATTCAACCAAATTTGGTGTGCATGTTCCCTCCCTATCATATATGTCAGTTCAAACTTGTACAAATAAACTCGACGCACCTACAGGGGCATAACTGACAGCACCCATGAGTTTCTTGCCAAAATTAAAAAATCTTCTTCTTCAGATCTACCAGGCAGAATTCTTTGCTATTTGGTGGTATACATCATCTCTAGGGGTGGGGGTGGGGGGGGGGGGGGGGAGGGGTGTCAGATTCATGTTTGTTCAAATTGAGTTCCTGGTTTCATATTTGAGCTCCCTATAGGAGCCCAAATTTTAACATCTCCAGGGAGGTCAGATTCAAGTCTGTACAAATCGAGTTCCTGGGTTCACATTTGGGCTCCGTATGGGAGCCCAAATTTTAACTTAGTGCAATATGAGGACTTTTCTTTCAAAATCTTCTTCAGATCCACCAGTCAGAATCATTTCATATTTGGTATACAACATCTCCAGGGAGGTCAGATTCAAGACTCTACAAATCGAGTTCCTGGCTCCACATTTGGGCTCCCTATGGGAGCCCGAATTTTAACTTAGTGCAATATGAGGACTTTTCTTTAAAAATCTTTTCAGATCCACCAGTCAAAATTCGTCCATATTTGGTTATAATACAACATCTCTAGGGGGATCAGATTCAAGTTTGTTCAAACCGAGTCCCTGGGTTCATATTTGGTCTCCATATGGGAGCCCGAATTTTAACTTAGTGTGATATGGAAGACAATTCTTTAAAAATCTTCTTCAGATCCATCAGTCAGAGAATTCCTTCATATTTGGTATAAAACATCTCCAGGGGGGTCCTATTCAATTTTGTTCAAATTGAGTCCCTGGGTTCATATTTGGGCTCTCTATAAGGATTCTTTGAAAATCTTCTTCAAATCCACCAGTATAAATCATTTCATATTTGGTATACAACATCTCTAGGGAGGTCAGATTCAAATTTGTTCAAATCGAGAGCTTTGGGATAATATTTTAGGGTACCTAAGGGAGCCCAAATTTTAACTTTGTACAATATGTGGAATATTCTTTAAAAAATTTTTTCTTTGGATCCACCAGTCGGAAAATCATTTCATATTTAGTATACAACATCTTTAGGGGGGCAGATTCAAGTTTGTTCAGATCGAGTCCCTACATTGATATTTGGCCTCACTATGGGAGCCCAAATTTTAACTTAGCACAATATGAGGAATATTCTTTAAAAATCTTGTTCTTCAGATCCACCAGTCAGAATCACTTCATATTTGGTATACAACATCTTTAGGGGGGGGGGGGGGGGGCAATTTTTAGGTTTGTTCAAATTGAGTCCCTGTGTTAATGTATCGGCTCCATGTGGGCTAATTTTAACTTAGTGAGTGATATGTCGAATATTCTTTGAAAATCTTCTTCTTCAGATCATTTCATATGTAATATACAGCATCTCCAGGGGGATTAGATTTAAGTTTGTTCAAATCAAGTCCCTGGGTTAATATTTTGGCTCATCAAAATATTTCTTTGAACCAATAAGTCAGGTGAGCGATTTATGGCTCCTTGGGGCCTCTTGTTTATATGTTGCCCAGCATTACCTTTTATCCAAATTCGGTGTTTTTCAGTGCATACATATTAAAGGAAAGACAAACACCACTCCTGAAAATTATATACCAAAATGTTTGGGACAAAACTTAGAACATGAAAAAAACTAAAATTGCCTTGGAACTAGTACCCTGTGAATCCTGTTTTGGGGCTGAACTGAATCTTGAATGAAATCATCATTACAGTATTGAATTGAACACACAAATTCGTATTTGATAATCATAGTTGGAATGAGTTGTAAGACATAAATTACAATAACTTGTACTTGGATACAGTATATTCGCTTTGTAGATATTCGGTAGAAAGTTTTGTTGACAAAACTATAATTACCACAGGTATTCTTTACCACAAAAATTTGTGCTTGAAAATGCATCATTTTTTAGTGTTAATCAGTGTTAATGAGATTTCTTTTATTAGTCTGACATATAAACTCAAGAAACTTTTTTCACTTGATTATATATCGCGCAATATGTCTTTCAAACATTTAATATTAAAAGGTATATACAAAAAGATTATTTGCCAACATGATTGGTCTTTTATTTTGATTGGCGGAATTATAAATCTAATATTTTTGGTATTAGTACTGCAAGAAAACTAGAAGGATTTACACCCGAAAATTTAGTAGTATTTTGTTTTGTATATTTTTGACGTGTTCAAAGTTTTATGTTGTCTGTAAATTGTACATCTAGTTACTGATCCAAGCGCGTGAAGTGAAAATTATCAATCGGTGAGTCCAAGATCAAGAAGGTGTATACAGAAATTATTTATTTACATTTATTGACTGTGTACAACCTGATTTAAATCTGGTGACTCAGCCTCAGCAGTTGTATACACCTTTAGGGTCATGAAAAAAAAAATTAACAAATAAGAACAATGTAAGTGGAAGAAGGTTGAATATGTAAACCAAAGGGGTGGGGGTGGGGGGAGGGGGGGTGTAATGGTGGGAGGTCCTAGTTAGCACTAGGAGAGGACCATGCCATCTTTCCTCCCACTTCTCTGTTCTAACTAGGACTCTCCCATTGTTACAATGGAGGATCATAGTTAGGACAGGAAAGTGAAAGGAGAGGTTATTTATTTATTTATTGGTGTTTAAGGTCACATATTTATGCACAATGGCTAATCGTGACATAACCTGGAGATAAAGTCAAGTTTAGTCAATCGTTTATACCCCATGCTGCCCATTTTAGAGGACTTCCACCCCAAACATTGGTGACTGGGACCTATTTTACCAGTAAAGCAGAACTTGTTTATCATAGTAAACAAGCACTGCCTCACTTCCCAGGGTTCCCACGGGGAGAAAGGAGAGGTAATAACCAGAAGGTCAAAGTTAAGACAAAGCCTTTCAGAGAAAATTCTGCAAGATTTAGTGCTCCAAGATTGAATGTGAGGCAATTATAGCTTGTGTAGCCCCATATTGGGGAGCATTTTTGAGCTCTTAAGTTGTGTGAAACTTGCATTTGGTCAATGTTTTTTGTTATTTTTTTTTTTTTTGGGGGGGGGGGGGGGGTAGTGGGGGAGGGGGGGTATGCTGAACTTTGGGGGTGGGCATGTGCCCCCCCCCACCACCCACCAATGGTATGAGTAGATGAGAATGTCATATTTTAATTGTTATAGGTTATCGATGGGCAGCAACAGCTCAATAGCTCAATTTTTTTATATACATAACAAAAAGCCAATAATTATGACAGAATTTACCAAAATATGGAATTAAATACAGAAAACAAAACAAAACAAACAAAAAAAAAAACCCCAAAAACACAGGGGCATCACATTTTTGATGTGACCCCGCATGGTGCTGTCATTTATGTCACAATATACTATACCACCATGCTAAATTTCTGCCTTTTACACGTCCTGGTGCCTCAGAGTGTTGTGGACAAAGACACAGAATCTTGTTTTTTAGACAGAAGTTTAATTTGTGTTTAAAGTCACTTTCAGCATCTTTGGATTACATCACAACTAAAAGTTATAGTTCCTTTGATATAGTTTTTTTTGACACTCTGTTGTGGATTGTTGTACAGCTGAAAGTTGAAATTTGTTTATTGGTATTATAGGTTCACTTTCAGCATCACTGGCTATATCATTACGATAACAGGTTTGAAGTCATGTTCATTCAGCCAATCATTCTCATGATGCTGCCTACTTGAGAGAGCTTCAACTCCCAGATGTTGATAAATGGATAACATTTGAACAATAAAGCAAAACTTGTTTACTACAGTAAACAAGTATTTAGTGATAAACAAGTATCTCTGGATTGGTCTGTGTTCCTACATGGAAAGTTGGTTATTAAAAGTCTACTTTTTTGGTAATTTCGTGGAAAATTTCACAATTTGAGATATCATAAATGTTTGATAATGATGACTTTGTTGGACTTACACATGCAATTTTACCAGAATGTGTCAGGTAATTATGACTTCAAACTCATAAATACAGCATCAAGTCAAGATAAGCATCAACAATATCATTCATACTTTTATTTTCTTCAATTAATTTCCTCCAATGCAAGAGAAAAAGAGTTGCAAGTGATAAATATTTTGTGTACATGTAGTGTATTGTATTTTTTCAGGTTACCATTTGTTCCAAGGTGATGGATTTCAGCAAAGAAAAAATTATTTCCCAAGAAGTTAGAGGCTCACAGCTAATGGTTTGTGAAGTAATTATAGCAGATGTGACAGACAGCATAAGTATGAGCTTGTGAGAAGACAATTTAAAAACTGTAAATGAAGGTGATTCATATAGGTTCTCCTGAGTTTCGGTCAGAGAGTTTGATGGTGTTAAGACACTTACAACATCTAAAAAATCAACAATTAAAGCAATCACTGATCTTCAAAATGTTAGTAGCAAAAACCCGAAACGAGATGTGAAGAACATTTTACTGTCGAGATCCTGAGTGTAGGTCTCAAAGCAAATTTTTTGTGCCTGCACTGTCATCAGTCTCAATACATCACATCAACTGAGAGTATTTTGAAATGTGGAAAATGCCTGATGAAGCAGTCACGGAAGAACTTAACCTCTTCAATAAGAGGATCTCTTATGATTGGGACAAGTCCCAACAGAACCTTAAATATTTTCACCCAACCACTTCAGACATTTCTGGAAGTTGAGTGCAGACTAGATCTTTTGAAAGATGAGGATGCTTTGGAGGACTTTTTATTGGGATGTTTAGTGGAAGTGACCTCTGTTAAAGACAACATTAGCAAATTGACATCGGTTTAATTGAATTTTTTATTGGTGATGTTGTCTTTGATTTATTTATTGGGGTTTTATGACTTTCAACAGCCAGGGTCACATTGTATCAAGCAGATTTACGGGTGGAAAAGGGTGGCTTATGCAGTGAGAACCACCAAACAGAGGTGAGCATCTGCCAGCTATTGTTATTTCTGCTCATCACTACCTTAATTAGTATCTGACATGCCAGAATATTGCCCCATTCAATGGTGAAATTTTAATTTTTTTTTCTGGGATGAACCCTGGTCAACCCCATGGGTCTAGGCCAGGATGGTCGGCCATGGTAAACCCGGTGCAAAAGAAGTTAGTGTCCTAAGCCACTCACCCACATCAACTCTAAGAATATATTTTACTGAAAAGTGAGGTCTCGTGTGGAAGTGTTTCATGGTAAACTTTTTAGGGTCAGTCCACATCTGTCTTAATAGCACTATTTGGTGTTTATTTTTTAAGTAACCAAGGGAATTACGGTGGCATGCTTTTCAATCATCATGGTACCCCTTCCAATATTAAATTCAGCGATTTACATTGGAACCTCAATTAAAGTACTTGGTGATAACTGGAGTTGTTTTTTCTAGCTCATGATGTCTTTGATAGTGCCAGCGGGGACTTCTTTTTAAAATAATTTTTCTTTGAAAATCTTCTTCTCATGAACCAGAGGCAGCAGAGACTTGATATGTGGTATGCAGTTTCCTTGTAAGGTGTAGACTCAGATTTGTTCAAGAGAAGTTTGAGGGACTATGTTTGGCGTTGTTATGGGAGGGGCAAAACTTTTGGCCCCACCCCAAATTTCTATTTTCCAAGCCGAGAGGCCAATTCGAACAAAATTTTATGTGAGGTCTTACTGGGTCATCAGTACCTAATTTATGCTGTACATTTTTTTCCACAGCCCTGTGGGAACCGCAGGAGCTAAAAATAGACAAAAATTAAAATGCCCATATCTCCAAAACTGCACGGCACTGAGAATTTCCTTAGGACCAACAGAAAGGATTGGTCAAAAAAAAAATTGCCATTGGTTTTATCATAGGGTACAGAGTCAGCACTTTTTAACTGTTAGAGTGCTGAATTATTTTTGGTCATCAAAATTTGTTCATGTGTCTTTGCCTTGTTACAATTCACGAGAGAGTGCCAGAGGGCACTCTCTTATGAACTGTAACAAGGCAAATCCTAACAGACAAAATTATTTAACTTCAAAGGTAATATGAAGCTCATCCTCCAAAAATGAAGCCTTTCTGCTGAAGCACTGCATTTCAGAATAAATGAACATCTCCAGTGAGGTCAGATTCAAGTCTGTTCAAATCGAGTCATTGGATTAATATTTGGGTTACCTATGGGGGAGCCAAATTTTAACTTAGTACAATACAAGGAGTATTTTTTTTAAATCTTCTTCTTCAGATCTATCAGTCAGAATTCTTTCATATTTGGTGTACAACATCTCTAGGGAGGTCAGATTCAAGTTTGTTCAAATCGAATCCCTGGGGTCATATTTGGGCTCTCTGTGGGAGCCCAAATTTTTACTTAGTGCTTTATGAGGAATATGCTCAAAAATTCATCTTCGGTTTCACCAATAAAAATCTTTTGATATTATGCGAAAATAGTTTTACCCATATGAATCCACCACCCCCTCCTATACCCTCTGGGGGTCAATAAGGCAGAAACATTTTTTTACTCCAAAATGAAATATCCTTAAAGAGGCAGATTCAAGTTTGTTCAAATCCATTCCTCAGTGTTTTTCCCTCAAACTGCAATGGAATAAAACCCCTTGGATGTTTGTTAGTGCTGTCTTCAGCTGGCAGAATTGAACCCAGTCAGCAAGACATATGATAATAATCATCTGACATAGCACCAGAATTATGAATAATTTCATGACTTCTTTCCTATGAATGTTGATAAGCCTCAGCCATGGCTAGCTAATTTTGATCCAAAATACTTCTTTGAACTACTTTGTCAGGTGAGTGATTAAAGGCCCCTTAGGGCCTCTTGTTTTGTTTATTATTAACTGTTTAAGTGCTATATTATTTTTGAAAAAAAACATTTGTTTTACAAAATTTGCTTTATTATAAATTATTGGAGAGTGCCATAGCTTATGATTACAGCATGGAATTCTTATTTTTCCTTGAAGCTATGGTAGTTGCTTCAAGCACTCAACCAGTTAAGTAACCATGTTGATTGTCTGTAATTTTCAAACATTCATTTAAAATATCTTACTCCTTACAAAAGTATCTTGGTTTTTATTGGTTCAAAAAAGTCACATGTAAGCTACATATAAAAAACATATACTGCTTGTTAACACCAGTATATGCTGACAACCATGAGTAATCACTCCTTTGTTCATTGATCATTCAGAGTTTCCAGATTGAGTGTTTGAATGAAGCCCATGTTTGCTATGAAATTCAGGTAAGGCGACTTGTGTCATGTTATCTTCAAAGTGAAATTATTTGGAATGTATGCATATGCCATTTTATAATTTTTGGAAGAGTGCCTGCTGCAGGCACTATCCCATAAACTGTAACAAGGCAAAAACATGTGAACAAATTGTGAGAATTCCCTTATTTATTATTGATTGCAGTTGTAAGATAAATTAGTTGGTAACATATATTTTGTTACAGTTTGTTGGTTCCTTAATATGGTGTCAGTTGATTCTGTATTGGACTTCTGCTTTGCCCTCATCCAATATGAAACTAACCAACATCATATTTTTGGCCACCAACAAACTGTGTAACTGATAATATCTTAAATACAAATATGACTTGTTAATTGCATACACACAGCGTTCGAAACTCATGTCATGAAGTCTTATTTTTTCTTTTGCATGGTCCATCAATATTTTGTGTTATGCATGGTTCCTGGGGGTGGTATTTTTGAGCCACTACCATCTGGTATATAATCCTACAAAAGGTCAGATTTATGAACACATTTTTTTGGAAACCTCCTTAGTATTTTCTTATTCAAAATTCAATTGGTAGATTCCATTTATTTTTGCAATGTATCCACATCATTGTTGGCTGCCTGTTCAGGCAGGTAGCATTGATGTACAAACATTATTAAATCATTCTTAGCATTGTACATGTGCACAGGTAGTGATTAATATTACCCATTTATAGAAAACCTAAAATTTGTTCCTTTAATTTTTCCTCCCAATTCTTAAAAAAAAACTTTGACACAATGCAATGACTCCGTCTTTGTAACAAACTTGACAAGCTCATTCAAATAAGGGGCGACATGATATGGTTTTGTTGCAATTGATCTGATTTTTTCCCCCGACTGTACGATCAAAATATTATGGGGGTGGATGCAACTATTTGATAGGTAAAAGGTTTATTGCTTGCTACGTAAAGCCAAGGCACAGTTGAACAGTCGAAAGACGACAAGTATCATTGAAACTTCCATTTTTTGCTCTGTTCTTGTGGCTATTCAGTCAACAGGGTTACACTGTAGAAATTTTGGTTTGACATTGTCAGTGTTACATTGTAGAAATTTATGTTTCTTTTAGGCTCCTGCGACTTTGATTTTTTCCTCGACTCGAATGTCGACTTGAATATTCGACCATCATGTTTGACTTGACCGAATATCGACTTCGAATCTGGTAGTCTATGTGTACACGACGAATTCAATAAATATTGCCATTTTTCGGGCATTCCCTCATAATAGTCAAATATTTATTTTTGATGGGAGGGTCGGAGATATCCCTATCACAGAGTACGACGGAGAATCATGCATAGAAATATGAGCGATGATAAAAATACAGCTTCTCCAAAATGCAAATTCGTCTACAAAATATAGACATGACAATACCAACCATTTTGACTACGTGCAATAATCACGTGGTCCGAACACCAGAATGTGAATATAGTGAATATCTGCAGATTTTTGTCGTGCATAATTACTGACTTAGCTTATAGTTTTTCTCTTATTACGAGAATGCTTGTGTGAACTCGAAGAAATGAATTTGTATTATCAAAATTCTGCGACTGAGTAATTAAATTCATTGGTATTTTTCTCCCCGGTGGTGGCACTTGGGCACCAGTGGGTGCGATCTGCAGATGGTTATGACAATAGACATGTAGCTTGATCACAGAAATCACGAATTCAGAGTTTGCTCTTTTTAATTGACGATTGGCACCGCGTCGGCTATCCTTTAATCATAGCACCCCACGCGAAATGAAATATGCAAAGAATTAAAAATATCAGATTCGAAGTTGTTATATTTGAAGTTAGAAAATCAACTCGATTCCGACTTGACTCAGACTCAAATATTCGCAGGAGCCTAGTTTGTTTGTACATTCAATATGAAACGATGTTGTGCATATCCATTTATTATTGTTTATTAGAGAAAATGTGATCACTGACAGAGGCAAATTCGAGTACATTTTTGGAATGGTGTTGGTGAAATTGAAAAAGTTGGCTGTGATGATCCCAATATTCTTCCAGTTACACACAGGTTTTTATGATACGCAAATTTCAAGATCTGACTTTTGTGTATCCTGTTTGCATGCATGCCCTTTACAAATTGGAAAATGCTTAAGGTGCTATATAATAATAGAATTCAGTTTACTTTGAAATTCCGAAGTCTGATATTCCATAAATATAAATGAAATATACACAAATTATACATCATAATGGAAGTTATGATGCATAGCATACAAAAATATATTTGTTCACCTCTCAGTGATGATAGCTGGCATCAGTTGTTCCTGGAAGTCTTCAATCATATTCGTACGAGAACTGGCTATCAAATAATATTTCACGAGAACAACTTATGGCCAAATATACTTAATATATCCAAGAACAACGCTAGGGCACCAAAATACTTCAAAACGCAGCGACAGAGCTGCATTGAGATAAATGCCAAACCGTGTCGATTTGTTTACATTCTGCTGCAGACTTCGCCATGATTGTGTAGCTTCCGGTCAAAGTCAACAGGGCAAACACGCACAAGAACAAAGCCCTTTAAGATGAAAGAATGGGACGGATCATCGCCGTACTACCTACAGTCATGATACGGAGAATGCACAGCTCCCACATTATTCATCGTGTGTCATGACACTTGTTTGAAATCCCGAGATTTATGCAAGTACTTTGCGTTTACATTGCGATGTATCACGTGACAAAAATATTTTTTTGAAGCCTGGACAACCTCCTCACGAAAAAATGCAGGCAGTGTTGGAATTTCTGCAAACATAGTCCTCTCGCTGCGTTGTGATGTGTTTTGAATTCAAAGGGTTGTTCTTAAAGATATGAAGCATATTTAGCCACCAGTTGTTCTCATGAAATGTTATTTGATTGTCAGTTCTTGTACGAATACGATCGCAGACTTCCAGGAACCACTGATGCCAGTTATCACTGAGAGTTGAACAAATATATTTTTGGTATGCTATGCATCATAGATTCATTATGATGTATCATTTGTGTATATTTCATTCATATTGATGGAATATCAGACTCTGGAATTTCAGAGTAAACTGAATTCCATTATTATTATAGCACCTTAAATACAGGTACATATGAATAAATTATTCCATTTGGAAGCCTTTATGTAACAGAAATTCTGATTGATTCATATCCTTCGAACTATATTAACACAACAGAGTATGTTACATTTTTTTTCTCTCTTATCACATTGAACTATTTTAACAGTGATTTGAAAAACATTCGACACCGATATCAAAAACAAGTTCAAAATTGTACTTGTCATAAATGTAAACAAAGTACTGCCTCCTCCACCCCCTAGTTTTATTTTTTAACGCCAAACTGCCCTCCACCCAAAGAAACAAGAGGCCCCAAGGGACCTGAGGGCGCTCACCTGACATGGTAGCCTAAATATCAACCCAGAGAATTGATTTCAACAAGTTGCATCTACTCCTCCTAAGAAAAGCTTATACCAAATATCCAAAGATTCTGACGAGTGGATCTCAAAAAAAACAAGAAGATTTTTAAAGAATATTCCTCATATTGAACTAAGTTATAATTCGGGCTCCCATAGGGAGCCCTTATATGAACCCAGGGACTAGGCTTTAACAAACTTGAATCTCCCCCCCCCCCCTCCCCCCAGACCCCCCCCCCCCTAGGATGCTGCACACCAAATATCAAAACATTCCGACTACTGGATCTGAAGAAGAAGATTTTTAAAGAAAATTCCTCATTTTGAACTAAGTTACAATTCAAGCTCCCACAGTGAGTCCAAATATGGACCTAGGGACATGGCTTGAACAAACTTGAATCTCACCCCCCTAAGGATGCTGCATATCAAATATTAAAATATTCCAACTGCTGGATCTGAAGAAGACTTTTAAAGAAAATTCCTCATTTTGAATTAAGTTATAATTCGGGCTACCACAGTGAACCCAAATATGAACGCAGGGACTTGGCTTGAACAAACTTGAATCTAACCCCCTTAAGCATGGTGCATACCCAATATCAAAAGATTCTGCCTGCTGGATCTTGAGAAGATTTTCAAAGAAATTTGCCTGTAATGCACTAAGTTCAAATTTGGGGTTCTATAGTGGGCCCAAGTATGAATCCAGGGGGGGGGGGGGGGGGGGGCGATTTGAACAAACTTGAATCAGATCCACCGCACAATGTTGCATACCAAATGGATCTGCTGGATCTGGAGAAAAAGATTTTTGAAGAAATTTGCCTGAAATGCACTAAGTTCGAATTCGAGCTTCTATACTGAGCCCAAATATAAACCCAGGGGGCCGATTTGAACAAACTTGAATCAGATTCACCCCACAATGTTGCATGCCAAATATCAAAAGATTCTGCCTGCTCGAACTGGAGAAGAAGATTTCTGAAGAAATTTGCCTGAAATGCACTAAGTTCGAATTCAGGCTTCTATAGTGAGCCCAAATATGAATCCAGGGAGCCAATTTGAACAAACTTCAATCAGATCCACTCCACAATGTTGCATACCAATGACAATGTGTCAGTAATAAAACTGAGCGTTTTAAATTGTAATGCCGGGGAGGGAGAGGGGGGGGGGGGGGGGGGCAAATGCCCCCTCCACTCCGGCAGCCCTTTTTAAGGAAATGGTATTCAGGAGTTGAAAAATTAAATCTTGTCAGGGATGTACTTTTTTAGTGTAAGGTTAAATAAAATCCAGAAATGTCCAGAGAATATCCAGGCCCCGGGTCACTGTTATAAACTTTTACTTTCATTTGCAGCTTTTAAAAGCGTTTTCTAGATTCCTACTCGAGGTTTGATTGGGATTCTAGGAAATGCAAGAACTAGAGGTAAAAGTTTGTATAACTCTGTGTGCTAGCACAACGTCGTCATTGTGGTTTTGTGAAGAATGCACACATGCATTTTGAAGGCCTGTGCCCGGCATTATTGGGACATGCCGATTTTCTCTAATTGTCTCAAAGCTCAGCTCTCGAACGCGCAAACACTTCACTGGATGTGAAAATTTTACGTGTAGTGAAGGACTCGTAGTCTACGTAGGATAGTCATGCCATTAGACAATTGAGGAAAATCGTCAGGCCTCAATAACGCCAGGTTCCAGTGTTACTTCACCAGTATCCCCACTCGCAACAGTCCACAGGTATTTGGCACAAGCTCAGAACTAAAAAAAAAAAAGACATTTAAACGGGAATTTTTGGATCGATTCTCTTCACTGCGCCTCCTCCCACCTCCTCCCCTCTAATAGTTATTTAAATATATACAAGGTATACATATAAATCAAATAGCAGGTGTCGGTCGAAAGAGGAGACAATAGGCTAAGCTTCACGCTGACGTATAACTTGACCTTTGGGTGTTCTGGGTTCATTCGAAATTATTTGTAATTTCGGGGGAAACGCGACAAATTCTCATCTAGGACAAAATGACGTTCATGTAAACATTTGGCGATTACCTGGACTTCTCAGTTTTACGACAAGGAAAGGGTGCGTGTTTCAACTGAAGCATAGGTCTATTGTTATCTGAACATCACCTTGTCCTAGATGAGAGCTTTTTTGTGTTTTTTCCGGAAATTCGAAGCAATTAGAAATGAGCCCAACGGTCGAGTTATACACCAGGGTGAAGCTTATTATCTCCTCTTTCGCCAGACATCTGGTATTTGGTGAAACAACATGTAGTTAAAATCTGAGACGAATATAACGAAGGTCGGTTGGTTTGTTTGAAAACTGGTGTTGGATACCTTGTATAATATATTAAACTAGGCCTAATTGTGAAGGGGGTTGAAGAGAACCGATCCAAAAAATCCAATTAAATGCCATTTTTTTTAGTTCATGTTTTGTGCCGCATACTTGTGCAATAGGGTCCTTGTTAAAGAGCAATTACCGTATATTTAATTAAGGGAAAACAATTGCAAAGAGTAGCACGAGTTGCGAGTTCACATGATTCACTAGAGTAGGTCTAATGCTTTATATAGGTTAAAGTGTATAAACTTTGTTTTTATAAATATTGTTAACTTGATGTAAAAGTTTTATTGGAGATTAAAAAGTATTTTTCCAGCAATTTTGTGTCCGTTATATTTATTCAAAGTTTGTGGGCAACAACTGCATTTGTTTTGTTTTTTTGTATTCTTTGATGTTTAAGATTTATTTATTTATTGGTGTTCAATCAGAAGACATGTAACCCCTGTCCTTATTCCTTGTTGCATTATTGAAGGGCGGGACTATGGGGTGGAGGGAAAATTAGTAAAGTGAAGCAGTACCTTAAAGCATATATTCAGTTTTGTTTGGGTACAGGTAGGGGGGGGGGGGGGGGGGGTGGGGGTAATTAGACCGGACTTCCATCTCCTATACTGTTCACCCAAGAAAAACAAAAGTGGCTTGTTACATACCAAAGAGGTGCTGAAACAATTATGGAGGCAATGCTCAATTCTGCCTTGGCTACAATTGAAGGAAGGGGGTGTGAGGTTACTTTCAGCATCTATGGCTATGTTGTGACCACAAAAAGTATAAAAAGTACAATGTCAAGATTAGCCGATCATTTATACTTAATGCCAACTTAAGAGGGCTCCCATTGATATTACTTACTGTGAGGTTACTTTCAGCATCTATGGCTATGTTGTGACCACAAAAAGTATAAAAAAGTACAATGTCAGGATCAACCGATCATTTATACTTAATGCCAACTTAAGAGGGCTCCCATCCGATATTACTTACTGGTGTAACAGTTTATCCCCCTGTATATCTTTTCCCCACTCCTGGTGAGGGTGGGGTTAAACTTCCCTCTGCCAGTTTATGAATTTTTTATTTTTCTATTTTAATCACAGAATATTTTTAAGAATTCATTTTACTATCCATATTAACCTCCCCCCACCTCCAAAAAAACCCCAAAAACAAAACCCAGACACGTAACAACAAGGGGTGGGGGAGGGTGGGTGGTGTGTTCCCTCACCCCCTCCGCCCATAGTTGGAAATTCAAAGGACAAAAATATCAACAGTTGGAAATTTAAACTTCTGATATTTTTTCCAACTAAGACCACGATGGAGAAAAAGACCTTTGAGTGAAAATGGAGATGCAGGCTTTCAACTGTACAATATTATTTTAACTACACATTTTGGTGTTTGAAAGTTTTATGCAATGAGGCAGAAGTTAGTGATAAGCAATCTATATGCCATATTTCATTGAGATCCAAAAACCCATATCCGACTTAGAGACTGACTGAACAAACACATTTTTTTATGGTATGCATGATAAATGGCAGAGTGTTTGGTAATTTTATGCAATGAGGCAGAAGTTGTTGTGATAAGCAATTTGCATTCCATATTTCATTCAGAGCCGTTACCGCATACCTGAGATACAGACTGAGCTAACAGCAAATTTGAACATACAAAAAAATTGCCTCGAGACATTTCTAAGAGAAGAAGGGAGACAACTCTTAAAAAGAAAATACAAAAAACATAAAATGTTTTTTTAAAGTACAGAAAGGGTTTGTGAAAAAGTCTACACCAACTTTGAGTCTGGCAGATGGAGTGGCAGATGGACAGAGAGATGGACACAAGAGGAAAGTCACAGTCCATTCTGGCTTTGCCAGTAGGGGACTAAAAATCGCCATTCAATTTTTAGCTCAACTTTGGCAAAGCCAAATTTGAGCTTTTGTCATGGCCCGTCGTCCGTCTGTCAACAACTGGATACGGCTCGGGCTAGAGGCCGTATTTATGAATCGATCTTTACGAAACTTCTTGGGTACCTTTGTTATGACTGTGGGACAAGAACGAGTGTTTTTGGGTGGGGTCCGAAATTCAAGATGGCTGCCAGCTGCCATTTTGTACCGACGATGCAGAAATCTGTTTTTTGTACAGAACTTCCATATGAAAGCTCTGATCTGAATAATTTTTTGTGTGAATGTTTAGTACCATGAGATACATTACATATGATACAGGTTTTTTTCTCGTTCTTAAATTATGCAAATTAGACTAACTTGGATTTATTTAGTGTTACTTTCAGCACTGTCAGTGCAAATCCCCATATACAGCTCGGGCTAGAGGCCGTATTTATGAACTGATCTTTATGAAACTTCATGGATACCATTGTTATCACCGTGAGACGAGAACGAGTGTTTTGGGGTCTGGTCGGAAATTCAAGATGGCTGCTGGCAGCCATTTTGTACAAAATTAGTCGCAATCAGATTTTTGTGCAGAACTTCCATATGAAAGCTCTGATTTGAATAATTTTTTGTATGAATGTTTAGTACCATGGGATACATTACATATATTACGTTTTTTTTTTCTTGTGCGTAAATTATGCAAATTAGGTTAACTTTGATTTATTTAGTGTTACTTTCAGTACTGTGAGTGCAAATCCCACATGGCTCAGGCTAGAGGCCGTATTTATGAACCAATCTTCACGAAACTTCTTGGGTACCTTTGTTATTACTGTGGGATGGGAAGGAGTGTTTTTGGGTCCAGTCTGAACTTCCATATGAAAGCTCTGACTTGAATAATTTTTTGTATGAATGTTTAGTACCATGGGATACATTACATATATTACGTGTTTTTTTTCTTGTGCGTAAATTATGCAAATTAGGCTAACTTTGATTTATTTAGTGTTACTTTCAGTACTGTGAGTGCAAATCCCAATACGGCTCGGGCTAGAGGCCGTATTTATGAACCAATCTTCACGAAACTTCTCGGGTACCTTTGTTATTACTGTGGGACAGGAAGGAGTGTTTTTGGGTCCAGTCTAAAATTCAAGATGGCCGCTAGCAGCCATTTTGTTCAAAATTAGGTGCAATCAGATTTTTGTGCAGAACTTCCAAATGAAAGATCTGATTTGAATAAATTTTTGTATGAATGTTTAGTACCATGGGATACATTACATATATGGGTTTTTTTCTCGTGCATAAATTATGCAAATTAGGGGTCTGGGTGGGACTTAGAAAATTTTGGACCAAAATTAGTTTTTTGTTTTTTGATGCATTTTGGTCAATTTTAAGAAGAAGAAAAAATTTTAGTCTGAAAATATTTTGTTTGGAACTGCATTTTCTGCACAAAAATAATAATCTTCAATGATTGGTCTTAATCTGTAGTCCATTACAATCACCTTGTAATTCTTTTATTATTGTTGACTGGGCAACAACAAATACTAATTCCTGTCATATTCATTATTCAGTTGTCTTGGCCACAGCAAGTACTAATTCCTGTCATATCCAAGTTGAGCTACGGTGTCATTGACTTTTTCATTTGATGCATTTTGATCAATTTTAGGAAGAAGAGAAAAAAATTTTAGTCTGAAAATATTTTGTTTGGGACTGAAAATTTCCATTCAAAAATAATAATCTGCAGTGATTGGTCTTAAACTGTAGTCCATTACAGTCACCTTGTAATTCTTTTATTACTATTGACTGGGTCACAACAAATACTAATTCCTGTCATATTCATTATTCAGTTGTCTTGGTCACAGCAAGTACTAATTCCTGTCATATCCAAGTTGAGCTGCAGTGTCATTGACACTTTCATTTTTATGCGTTTTGGTTAATTTTAAGAAGATGAAAAAAGAATTTTAGTCTGAAAATTTCCGCACAAAAAAAAAAAAAATCTGTTTTTCATGCGTTTATCCGTTTTGGGACGTAAAAGTTAGGGAACTAAAAAGGAAGGATAATCCTGTGTATTGTTCAGAGATAATCGCTTCATCTAGTTGGCATATGCTTTTCTTAGGAGGGGCGTATGCAACTATTCAAGTCAAGTCCCTTGTTTGAAATTCAGACTACCATGGCAGGTGAGCACCCTCATGCCCCCTCGGGCCTCTTGCTTTATTTATGGATTCGGATAATTGTTTTGAAAACTGAATATATGTTTGTTTGTTTTATTTTATTGTAAAGCCCTTCTGCACTGCACCTTTCCTCACTTAGGCTGTATATTGAAAAGAATAAAAATTTTGAATCTTCCGATACCTCTTTTTTTGCCGACAACAGTAAGTCGTCCGTTTGAAAATATACGCTCTGTTCCGCTTTCTTGCATACTGCTATTCGTGACAAGGTAACACAACTGTTGATACGTATGTCTTTTCGTGAAAAATTCTGAGAAAGTGTGAAATTTCAATGAATTAAAGTAGTTTACGGTGTGAACAATTATTTTGACGGTCAGCTTGGGTTCGAAAGATGTTCCAAATAAGAAAAATATCAATTTAATCAGTCAATATTACGTTTGGTTGATTTTATAGCAAAAATTCTTTCCGCCATAAATCCGTGCGGAAATCGGCCATCGCATTTTTTAGGCATTTCGACTAGACCCGGTAACCATTGCCGCTGAGATGCAATCCCTCAGCGAAGTGGGCAATATATGCATAAACGATTAGCAATGATGTGTGGTTATATAGCCTAGATTCTGGAATGACGTTAAAGGCCAATAAATAGATAACTAGAAATATTAGGTTTTTATGCCATTCAAGGGACATTACTCTAACACAAAAATCTTCTTCAGTTTGCCTCAGTTACTGCAACAGTAGTCTCCCTTAGTCTGTCTTAACAATATTTGACTGTTAATTTCCGTTCACTGAACTTTCTAATTTCGGACACATTATATAAATCATATGGAATTTTGAGTGTAAATGTGAAAATAAATATTTAGTTGTAAATAACTGATCTAGTTGTGAGATAGTTACTGAGACTGACCGACCGTGGTTTTCCTCTGGGTCTGAACAAAGTTTTCACCATTACAATACTTTGACGAGCCACTGAAGTCCTTTGGAAAAGAGGCATAAATCATTCAAATCCCTTACCAGTCAACTCTCTCTAACCCCCACTCTCAACCACCATCACCACCTCATTTCCTCTCCTGTCCTCAAAATGTCACGGCACATATAGTTTTATTGGATCAGCTGACTGAAAGTCAGGATGAGCTGTTCTGATCACTTTTTGTCCGTCGTAGGTTGTGAAGGTGGTGTTTGGGTCTTTTCTCCCAAACCACTGGCTGCATGTTAATGAAATTTCATGTGAGTAGGGGTTATATAAGGGCATTTTGATTTTTTGTCAAATTAGGTTTCTGCTCATATTGAGCTGAGGGATGGGGCAAAAGTGCTCCAATTCTTAAAAAAATCTTCTCAAGAACCAGGAATAGGAGAGACTTGATATTTGGTATGCAGCTTCCTTTTGAGGTGTAGACTCAAGTTTGTTCAAGAGAAGGTCGAGGGGCTATATTTGGCTATGTTATGGGAGGGGCAAAAATTTTGGTAATGCCCCAAATTTCTATTTTCCAAGCCGAGAGGCCGATTTGAACCAAATTTTATGTGAGGGCTTATTGGGTCATAAGTACCTAATATATGCAGAATTTTGTTTTCCTGTAGCCCCGTGGGAACCACAGGAGCTAAAAATAGAACAACAATTAAATTGCCCATATCTCCAAAACTGCTCGACAGTGAGAATTTTTATTAGGTGTGAAGCTTCCTTGGGACCAACAGAAAGGATTGGTCAAAAAAAATTGCTATCAGTTTTATCATAAAGTACTTTTCGGGACTCTAAAAAGTGCCGAGTCAGCATTTTTTAACACTGTGGGCAATGGGAAAAAATTAAAGAATCGTTTTCTTCCAAACCACTGCTCCAAAAGCTTTCATATTTTACATATAACATCTTTGGAGCATTGATTCACATATTTGTTGAAATCAGATTCCTCGGTCCATATTTGGGCTCCCTGTGTGAGCCCAAATGTTCAAATTGGTGCAATATGAGGAATATTCTTTAAAAATCTTCTTCTTCCGATCGACAAATCAAAATCTTTTGATATTTGGTATGCAGCATCCTTAGGGTGGTGAGATTCAGGTTTGTTCAAGCCAAGTCCCTGAGTTCATATTTGGGCTCCCTTTGTGAGCCCCAATTGTAGCTTAGTTCAATACGAGGTATATTCTTTTAAAATCTTCTTCTTCACATCCACCGGTCAGAATCTTTTGATATTTGGTATACAGTATGCTTAGGGAGGTAGGATTCAAGTTTGTTCAAGCCAAGTCCTTCGGCTCATATTTGGTGTTCCTGTGGGAGCCCAAATTATAACTTAGTTCAGTATGAGGAACATTCTTTAAAAAAAAAAATTTTCAGATCCACCAGTCAGAATCTTTTGATATTTGATGTACAGCATTCTTATGGGGCTGAGATTGAAGTTTGTTAAAGCCAAGCCCGAGAGTGAAGTTTGTTAAAGCCAGGTCCCTGGGTTCATATTTGGTTCTCCTGTGGGAGCCCGAATTATAACCAATATGAGGAGTATTCTTTTAAAAAAAAAAATTCAGATCCACTGATGAGAATCTTTTGATATTTGGTATAATTTTTTCTTGGAAGGGGCAAATGCAACTTGTTCAAATCAAGTACCTAGGTTGATATGAAGGTTACCATGTCATGTGAGCGCTCTCAGGCCCCCTGGGGCCTCTTGTTACATACATCATTGTTCGTTTCTCTATCTTCAAAAATATACTTACTCTATCCCTCAACCATCTTTCTCGCTCTCTCGTGTTTTCATACTACAGTAAAAGCTGTCTTGAGAGACCGCCCCTCGGTGCAGCCAAAAGTGGTCTCTCAAGACAGGTGGTCTCTCAAAAGAGGTGAAGAGTTTTTTGGAAGGCAAGCCATCAGTTGAGTTATACAGTTCCTTGACAATGCTGTATATGGGTGAATTGAAACACTAAAACAATGATTTGCATTTATTATTATTTTATAAAATTAATTTGTTTTATTTATATTTCAGGTTCAAGTATTTTTTATCATTTTATTTATTACATTAATAAACAATAAAATATCATGAAAATGTGTGCATGAGTACACTATGTAAAAACATGAACATATAAATTATAATAAATTACTGTTTTGTGTATTATGATCATTTTTCTTATGTATATATATATTGTTATTCATATTTAAATTAATTTGTTTTATATTTCAGATTCAAGCATTTTTTATCATTTTATTCATTACATAAATAAACAATAAAATATCATGGAATGTGTGCATGAGTACACTATGTAAAAACATTGTTTTAGTTTTGTGTATTATGATCATTTTTCTTATGTAAAAATAATATACATTTGCAATATATAAAGATTTTTGTAATTTTGAATAAAACATTGTTTGTTTGTTTGTTGGTGGTTAACGTCACATATTTATGCACCATGGCTAATCGTGACACAACATGGAGATGAAGTCAAGTTTAGTCAATCGCTGATCAACATGTTGCCCATTTTAGAGGACTTTCAACCCCAAGCATTGGTGACTGGGTCCTATTTTACTAGTAAAGCGGAACTGGTTTACCACAGTAAACAAGTGCTGCTTACTTCCCGGGGTTCCCACGGGGAGAATAAAACATTCAGGTACAAGTTTTGTTGTTATTCCTATTATTTGAATAAAAGTTATAAAGCTATTTTGTTGTCATTCATTCTTTCTTTAAACAACCCCAAATATTTTTATCCTTTTCGGTTTCAAGGGATGTGACCACAAAGCTGCGAGTTGAAAAATTTTCTCGTTGGGGTAATTCACTAATTGGGAGGGGAGAAGTTGAAGTGTTAACGAAAAGAGGTGACTTACGCTTTCAAATTCCTTGCCCATTTTAGTGGAATTTCTCAATGAAATGTAAGATGATTCACCTGGTTAAATTAAGTGATGCGTCGGTCATTATCAAGTTGCTACGTACCCATACATTGACAAAGGGTACAAACCAAAATTATACCATGTTTGTACACAACATCCACATGTGCACGAAAACGTGCGGAAAGCAACGACTCAAAAACAAAACACACCGGACAATAGTTTAAATGGCAGCTAACACTGTTTGTGTAAATTCATAGCAGAGTGCCCATTGCCGTAAAGTTCTTTTTTTGGAAGGGGTGTCCAAATATACCATTTTTCTTTTCTTTGTTGCCGTATCCATCGTACAATTTGTTTCTCAATTTTCTAGAACTGGAAATGCTTGATCGAATTGATTGAGGGTCAGGGCCAACCATTTCATTTATATACATTTTCCAGAGTTTTTATAAATTATACAACAAGCTAATGGCTTTTCATTTCAAGTTTGTTTCGAATTGAAAGAGTCGCTTGTGATATCAGAGGGATGCCGACAGTTTAGCCTACTTGGACAGATGGCAGTGTTTTTACAGACAAGTTATACTTGATTGAACATCCCATGTTTTTACTAACATAAGTGTCCGGTGTCTGTGTACTGGTGTTGTGTTAAAGTGTATTGTGAAAAAAAAATCACTGCTTGTTGTTTAAACACTTTCATTTACAAAAATATCTGTCAAAGTTGGACAATTACACAAACTTTTCATTCATTCAACTTTCTGGATTATGCAAGGATTTGTGATGTAGAACTTCACTGCCCTGCATGAATCTCGTGCATAGCAGGAATAAAATTAAGAATAAACACAGGTAAAGACATTTCTAATATTTTTTATTCTACTTTAATTTCAACACACAATTGTTTGGCATTCATATTATTCATAAATCACGATCGCTCTCGATCATTCTCCCAATCCCTGGTCGCTCATAGCAGGTGAAAACACACTTCGGGACATGAAAAGGGCGGTCGCTGGTCATTCAAGACAGGTGGTCATTCATAGCAGTGGTATTATAGAAGAAATCTCGTCGGTGACTCGGAAAACCGGTCGCTCAAGACAGGTGGTCGCTCAAAACAGTGGTCGTTCAAAACAGGTTTCACTGTATTATTCCATTAGTGACTTTGATCTTTTTTAAACGGGAATGATCCTCCAAATGTCCTGTCTATGTATTGCTTAAAAGCTGGTCCATCCTTCTCACATAACTCATTCAGCGAGCTTTTGGATCTAACTCAAGCTCAGCGGACTGAATATACACCCAAACACCGGTCAATATTCCTTGCAGCTCAGTCCCACCATACAAGAGTGCATTGACTGTATTCATAACCTTCAACCACTTTACCTCTTTTTTAAATGAACTGAATAGAATTGCCTACCCATACACGCTCCTCTCGTGTGTAGTACTTGTGTATCCAAGCCGGTTGTTATTCTATTACTTTTCAAGACCTCTAGATTATTTTCCGCTCCGACAAAAAACACAGTTCTTGCCCCCCCCCCCCCCCCCTCCTCCCTCCAGCATATTAGAAAGATAATGAAATTGGAATGAAGGCTTTCGTTAAGAGGAGTGGCCAGTGTTGGCCTTTACGAGAGGTATAGGCTGGAATCCCAGAGAAACGACATGTAAGAATATTTAGACAAGGTCAGATTACTTGTTTGCAAAGTCGGATGTGTCGACCCAACTCCCATGCCTCCCAAGCCTTCTTGAAAGTTTTGAGGAACCTGACAGGTATTTTCCTGTACGCTGCTAATGCACGAATCGATGATCTTGAAAAAACAAGAGGCCCCACGTGGCCTTAATCGCTCACCTGACAAAGTGACTCTAAGAAGTATTTTAGGTCACCTTCACCATGTCATGCCTCATCAACATTAACTGGTTGAGTGATAGATTTTGTTTGAAGTTCAACATTTGTTACCTAAAATTAGTTTTATTTAAAATCATTGGTGTGTGGCCAATCTCCAATGATTTTTAATAAAGCAAATTTATCTCTGCAGACAAACTGGTTTAGCATGAAGCACAAACAAGGAATGTGAAGAGATAGCCTTGGACATCTCTCCCCAACTGTGGATATCTTCCATGTGCTAAATGTATATATTTGCATGCAAGAAAACAAAAATTTTCACAAATTTTATTTTTTTTTATCATCATTGGAACAAGCTCAAACAGCTTATTCCAATAGGGGTATGGGAAGATCAGGTATATTTTTGAGACAGAAATGTGAATATATAAATAATGGTGTTTTTTTGTGAATGATGCTGGAGAATTTTGCGTAAAGATATGGTAAATGGTTTGTTCTAGATACAGAATGATGCAAAAGTATTTAAATTTGATTAGGCAAGTTGTTCCTATAATGCATTTAAAAATTGAAGTAACTGTTTTTTTGCTGACGAACTTTTAGATGTGTGTGTCTGTGTTTGTGTGTGTGTGTGTGTGTTTGTGTGTGTGTGTGGGGAGGGGGGGGGGGGGTAAGAGTGTTCCTGAATAAATGGAAAATTTTATTTTTTGTGTGAAAGACATAGTGCGTGAATGTTGATTGGAACAAGCTTAGAGAGCTCATTTTAATGTGAAGTCATAAAGCTGTGTTTTACGTACGAAATTCTGGAATAACTAAAAAAATTGCTTTTTTGACTCAAAAAGCATGGTGTGCGACCTCTCATTGGAATGAGCTCAAAAAGCTCATTCCAATGGGGTATTTACAAGCGATAAGTACATGTATGTTTAAGAGACAAAAATTAAAATTTGAATAGCGATTTTTGCGAAGAATGCTGACAAGTTTTGGCAGTTATGCTGGTAAAAAGGTAAGATATGCAAAGTGGTTGTTTTTTAGAGGCGACATTTAATTAAGGGGAATTAACCCTTGATTACTGAGGTAACTTCTAAAAGTACTGAAATTTCATGAAGCAATGTGAATAACAGACAACAGTTGCCTAAAAATTTCATGAATAACTAAAATTTTTATTCCTTTGTCTCGAAAACATGGCATATGACCTTTGTTGGAATGAGCTGAATGCGTGTGTTCCAATGAGGGGTCATAAAATTTGAACGAAGATTTGTGTGAATAATGCATTAGTACTGCTAGATTTGGGTAAACGGTTCACCCTGGATACCACCCCTTCTATAGTAGATCTTTTCTGCAAATTTTGTCTAAGATTCTATCAACTTTACAAATAAATACGTTCATGAATCACAATCAGATCCACCCTACAATGTTGCATACCAAATATCAAAAGATTCTGCCTGCTGGATCTGGAGAAGAAGATTTTTTAAGAAATATGCCTGAAATGCACTAAGTTAAAATTTGGGCTCCTATACGGAGCCCAAATATAAACCCAGGGGGCCGATTTGAACAAACTTGAATCAGATCCACCCCACAATGTTGCTTACCAAATATGAAAAGATTCTGAAGCTGGATCTGGAGAAGAAGATTTTTTAAGAAATTTGCCTGAAATGCACTAAGTTCGAATTCGAGCTTCTATACTGAGCCCAAATATGAAACTAGGAAGCCGATTTGAACAAACTTGAATCAGATCCACCCCACAATGTTGCATACCAAATATCAAAAGATTCTGCCTGCTGGATCTGGAGAAGAAGATTTTTTAATAAATTTGCCCGAAATGCACTAAGTGCGAATTCGGGCTTCTATATTAAGCCCAAATATGAATCCAGGGGGCCGATTTGAACAAACTTGAATCAGATCCACCCCGCAATGTTGCATACCAAATATCAAAAGATTCTGCCTGCTGGATCTGGAGAAGAAGATTTTTGAAGAAATTTGCCTGAAATGCACTAAGTGCGAATTCAGGCTTCTATATTAAGCCCAAATATGAATCCAGGGGGCCGATTTGAACAAACTTGAATCAGATCCACCCCGCAATGTTGCATACCAAATATCAAAAGATTCTGCCTGCTGGATCTGGAGAAGAAGATCTTTGAAGAAATTTGCCCGAAATGCACTAAGTTTGAATTCAAGCTTCTATAGTGAGCCCAAAATATGAATCCAGGGGGCCGATTTGAACAAACTTGAATCAGATCCACCCTGCAATGTTGCATACCAAATATCAAAAGATTCTGCCAGGTGGATCTGGAGAAGATGATTTTTTAAGAAATTTGCCTGAAATGCACTAAGTTCGAATTCGAGCTTCTATAGTGAGCCCAAATATGAATCTAGGAAGCCGATTTGAACAAACTTGAATCAGATCCACCCCACAATGTTGCATACCAAATATCAAAAGATTCTGCCTGCTGGATCTGGAGAAGAAGATTTTTTAATAAATTTGCTTGAAATGCACTAAGTTCAAATTTGGGCTCCTATACTGAGCCCAAATATAAACCCAGGGGGCCGATTTGAACAAACTTGAATCAGATCCACCCCACAATGTTGCTTACCAAATATGAAAATATTCTGCCTGCTGGATCTGGAGAAGATTTTTTAAGAAATTTGCATGAAATGCACTAAGTTCCAATTCGAGCTTCTATAGTGAGCCCAAATATGAATCTAGGAAGCCGATTTGAACACACTTGAATCAGATCCACCCCACAATGTTGCATACCAAATACCAAAAGATTCTGCCTTCTGGATCTGGAGAAGAAGATTTTTTAAGAAATTTGCCTAAATGCACTAAGTTCGAAATCGGGCTCCTATACTGAGCCCAAATATGAACCCAGGGGGCCGATTTGAACAAACTTGAATCAGATCCACCCTACAACATTGCATACCAAATATCAAAAGATTCTGCCTGCTGGATCTGGAGAAGAAGATTTTTTAAGAAATTTGCCTGAAATGCACTAAGTTCGAAATCGGGCTCCTATACTGAGCCCAAATATTAACCCAGGGGGCCGATTTGAACAATCTTGAATCAGATCCACCCCACAATGTTGCTTACCAAATATGAAAAGATTCTGCCTGCTGGATCTGGAGAAGAAGATTTTTTAAGAAATTTGCCTGAAATGCACTAAGTTCGAATTCGGGCTTCTATAGTAAGCCCAAATATGTATCCAGGGGGCCGATTTGAACAAACTTGAATCAGATCTACCCCGCAACATTGCGTACCAAATATCAAAAGATTCTGCCTGCTGGATCTGGAGAAGAAGATTTTTGAAGAAATTTGCCTGAAATGAACTAAATTCAAATTCGAGCACCTATAGTGAGCCCAAATATGAATCTAGGGAGCCGATTTGAACAAACTTGAATCAGATCCACCCTACAATGTTGCATACCAAATATCAAAAGATTCTGCCTGCTGGATCTGGAGAAGAAGATTTTCAAAGAAATTTGCCTGAAATGCAGTAAGTTCAAATTTGGGCTCCTATACTGAGCCCAAATATAAACCCAGGGGGCCGATTTGAACAAACTTGAATCAGATCCACCCCACAATGTTGCATACCAAATATCAAAAGATTCTACCTGCTGGATCTGGAGAAGAAGATTTTTTAAGAAATTTGCCTGAAATGCACTAAGTTCGAAATCGGGCTCCTATACTGAGCCCAAATATGAACCCAGGGGGCCGATTTGAACAAACTTGAATCAGATCCACCCTACAATGTTGCATACCAAATATCAAAAGATTCTGCCTGCTGGATCTGGAGAAGAAGATTTTTTAATGTTTTTCCCATTGCCTACAGTGTTAAAAAGTGCTGACTCAGCACTTTTTCAAAGTCCCGAAACTGTACCCTATGATAAAACCGATGGCAATTTTTTTTTACCAATCCTTTCTGTTGGTCCTAAGGAAGCTGCACACCAAATAAAAATTCTCAGTGCCGTGCAGTTTTGGAGATATGGGCGTTTTAAATTTTTTCTATTTTTAGCTCCTGCGGTTCCCACGGGGCTGCGGGAAAATTTTTTTTTGCATAAATCAAGTACTCATGACCCAATAAGCCCTCACATAAAATTTGGTTCAAATCAGCCTCTCGGTTTGGAAAATAGAAATTTTGGGCGGGGCAAAAAATTTTGCCCCTCTCATAACAACGCCAAGTATAGCCCCACAAACTTCTCTTGAACAAATCTGAGTCTACACCTCAAAAGGAAGCTGCACACCAAATATCAAGTCTCTGCTACTGCTGGTTCATGAGAAGAAGATTTACAAAGATTTTGGTGCCCCTTGGGGGTGTGGCACCACCCAGGAGGAGGGGCAACTTCATTTGAACAAATCTGAATTGGCATTAGGTAATAAACATTTAGCCAACATTTGAATAAAATTGGGCTAGTGGTTTAGGAGGAGAAGTCGATAATGTAAAGTTAACGCCGGACGGACGACGACGGACGACGGACAGAAAGTGATTAGTAAAGCTCCCCTTGAGCTTCGCTCAGGTGAGCTAAAAAGCCAGAATTTGCAGGAGAAAATTCAACTGAAGGAAAATGAACTTGAAAAGGCTGAGTGACAAAGCAGACGATTTAGAGCAGTATGGGCGAAGAACCGAATTGAGGGTTTCGGGCATCATTGGAAAATTTGGTGAAAACACCGACTGTGTTGTTATTGACGTTGCCGGGAAAATTGGTGTAGGACTCTCGCTCAATGGCATCCCGGGGAGTCATCGAGTTGGCTGGCCCCAGGGTCGTGAATGGAAAGCAAGTCAATGAACGACCAATAATTTTCAGACTAGCCAGTTATCGAATTTGTGACGAGTTGTTTAGAGCTAGAACTAAACTAAAGTCCATCAAGATCCACCCGCTGCGCGGGAAAATTGGGAGAGATGGGAGAGATGGGGAAAAGGGATGCCAGATGTGCCACTCTGGAGTAGTGGAGACCCTGGAACATTTTCTCTTGGAATGCCCACAGTATATACCTCGTAGAATAAAATTTACTGAAAGAATAATGAAGAAGTGGGGTGAAGAAACAAAGGATAGATGGCTGAGGGGGGACACAAGGGAGAGGGTAGGAATGCTTATTGAAGAAATTGAAAAGGAGGGAGTGAGGGACACTATTAAGCAGTTTATATCTGAGTGCTGGGAGGAGAAGAGGGGGTGGGGTGCAAGGGGAATGATGGCCTTCTCTGACGAGGACCGCGACAAACCAGCGTCTGGCCAAAGAGTTGTTATTATTAACAGAGGTAATCGGTCGTACGTATCGTCACCCGCAGCCAGTTCTGAAAAGAACATGTCATCAAAACATCCTCTGTTATTAAATTGTCCTACCATCTGTCCATGCGTCTAAATTTATCAATGTAATTGTTGTAAACATATCACCCAAGCCAAATTTCATTGCAGGTTTTACATGAATTAAGATCAAAATGAATGGAAAATATGTCAAAAGATGAAATAAACTGGACATAAAAGAGAATTATTGTTCAAAAGCATGCAAAATAGATTCAATATAATAGATTTATATGAAAAAAAACTTATTTAATTTAGAGCTTTTCTCCACTCCGTGCAACAAGGGACCAGGGCTTTTCTCCTCAGATGCAATTTCAGGGCTTTTCTCCTTAGGGCTTTTCTCCATCAGGGCTTTTCTCCACCAGGGCTTTTCTCCACCAGGGCTTTTTTCCGTCCCCCTGTATGAATGCCCAATTAGGACCTTTTTGGCGCATCGATGTGGGATTTCAAAATCTCCCTTCCAATCGTTAACTTTTCATTAATTAAACCGACAGCGGTTGATTTTATATGTAGTTTTAGCATATCCATGGTTAGTGTTTGCCTTTTGGTGTTGTTTTCGTTTAATCTGTTTCAAAAGGTTTTTTGGCATCAAGTTGGTTTTGTCAGTTTTGATTATGCCATGCAATGTGATAAGCTTCGATTGTTTTAGAAGTTTCGGGTGTATTTTAAATGTTTGTCTGCCGATTACCGCGGTTAGCTTTGATGGTTCTGTTTGCTAAATTGATCGGTATAAATCAATGCATTTAAGTTGTTTCCAGACTATATATTGGTGATCTGCAAACATGCATTTGTTCATTCAATCACTGTATCCTATCAAAACTTCTGATTCAAACCTATCAGCATCATATTCGAATCATGCCATGTGTAGCGTTATTTGGAAGCAGCTTTATTGAGCACTTGGCACGTAATTGTAGTTGGCAATTAGGTGTACCGTGGCCATCGTATTTTTGCGGCAAGAGTGGAATGTCTGTAAGAGACTACTGTCAACGGAGGTATGAATTTATGATAGCAAGGAAACCCTACCTAGTGGTAATACAGCTGGGAGGTAACAACGTCGTTAAAGGAAGTTCCCCGGAGGAGGTATTTAGAAATTTGCTCGGTTTAGTGGAGAAGCTGAAAAAGGATGGAGTTAAGGAGATAATTATTGTAGAGATTCCGCGGCGTCGCCCTTCCCAACGGTGGACTCCAGGCCTTTCGGCTGAAGAATTCCAACAACAAAGGAACTACATTAATCGACGCCTGAAAACAGTGTTAGGCGTAAGATTTCTACATCTCAAGGGAATTCAGTATCCTCGGCATTTTGCGGAAGACCTCATCCATTTCAGTGCCAAAGGATTACACAAGTACAAATGCCTGATATCCCAGAGCATTGGTCAAGAAATGCGGTCTGCAGTGGCAGCTGGTCTCATCTCTTGTAATGAGGGACAGGGGGGAAAGATTATTAGAGAGCCATGGCGAAGGTGTTGAAACAGCCTTTCTCAACGTAC
>CM062296.1:312245076-312335757 GCA_031216915.1 Pictodentalium vernedei | reverse complement strand
GCTGTATCTATGAAGGGATTTCATTGTAGCTTAATAGGATGACTCGTTTTGGAATAATTTCACTGTAACTTGTAACTTTGGTTGACATACATTAGCTGTGAGGGCCACATTAACCCACCCCTCAATTCTTTAGTGCAGTCTACACCTCAAATTATTTTTATTAGCTCACCTGACTGAAAGTCAGGGTGAGCTTTTCTTATCACTCTTCGTCCGTCGTCTGTCGTCCTGCGTGAAGGTGGTGTTTGAGCCTCATTCTCCTAAACCACTGGCCACATTTTAATTAAATTTCATGTATATGGTGGTTATATAGGGGCATTTTGATTTTTATCCAAATTAGGTTTCGGCTCATATTGAGCAGAGGTGTGGGGAAAAAATAGCCCAATTTTTTGAAAATCTTCTAATGAACCACCAGTAGCAGAGACTTGATATGTGGTATACAGAGTCCTTTTGAGGTTTAGAATCAAATTTGTTCAAGAGAAGTTTGTCGGGCATTATTTGCCTTCGTTATGGGAGGGGCAAAAATTTTGGCCACGCCTAAAATTTCTATTTTCGGAACCGTGAGGTCAGTTTGAACCAAATTGGATATGAGATGATAATGGATCATAAGTAGTTGATTGATGCAAAAAAAAATTTTCTCATTGCCGCGTGGAACCTCGGGAGCTAAAAATAGGAAAAACCTTAAAACTGTCATATCTCCAAAACTACACGGCACAGAGAATTCTTATTTTGTATAAAGCTTACTTTTATCCAGTAGAATAGAATGGTTAAAAAAAATTCCTATCGGTTTGATCACAAGGTACTTTTTTCAGGACTTTGAAAAAGTGCTGAGTCAGCTCTTTTTAACACTGTAGGCAATGGGAAAAACATTAAAAAATCTTCTTCTCCAGATCCAGCAAGCAGAATCTTTTGATATTTGGTATGCAACATTGTAGGGTGGATCTGATTCAAGTTTGTTCAAATCGGCCCCCCTGGGTTCATATTTGGGCTCAGTATAGGAGCCTGATTTCGAACTTTGTGCATATCCGGCAAATTTCTTAAAAATCTTCTTCTCCAGATCCAGCAGGCAGAATCTTTTGATATTTGGTATGCAACATTGTGGGGTGGATCTGATTCAAGTTTGTTCAAATCGGCACCCTAGATTCATATTTGGGCTCACTATAGAAGCTCGAATTCGAACTTAGTGCATTTCCCCGTGGGAACCTCGGGAAGTAAGCAGCACTTGTTTACTGTGATAAACCAGTTCCGCTTTACTAGTACAATAGGACCCAGTCACCAATGCTTGGGGTGAAAGTCCTCTAAAATGGGCAACATGTTGATCAACGATTGACTAAACTTGACTTCATCTCCATGTTGTGTCACGATTAGCCATGGTGCATAAATATGTGACATTAACCACCAACAAACAAACTTAGTGCATTTCGGGCTAATTTCTTCAAAAATCTTCTCCAGATCCAGCAGGCAGAATCTTTTCATATGTGGTATGCAACATTGCGGGTGGATCTGATTCAAGTTTGTCCAAATCGGCCCCCTGGATTCATATTTGGGCTTACTATAGAAGCTCGAATTCAAACTAGTGCATTTCAGGCAATTGTCTTAAAAAATCTTCTTCTCCAGATCCAGCAGGCAGAATCTTTTCATATTTGGTAAGCATCATTGTGGGGTGGATCTGATTCAAGTTTGTGCAAATCGGCCCCCCTGGGTTTATATTTGGGCTCAGTATAGAAGCCCAAATTTGAACTTAGTGCATTTCAGGCAAATTTCTTTGAAAATCTTCGTCTCAAGATCCAGCCGACAGAATCGTCTGATATTGGGTATGCACCATGCTTGGGGGGTGAGATTCAAGTTTGTTCAAGCCAAGTCCCTGGGTTCATATTTGGGCTCACTGTGGTAGCCCGAATTATAACTTAGTTCAAAATGAGGAATTTTCTTTAAAAATCTTCTCCAGATCCAGCAGTCGGAATGTTTTGATATTTGGTATGCAGCATCCTTAGGGGGATGAGATTCAAGTTTGTTCAAGCCATGTCCCTAGGTCCATATTTGGACTCACTGTGGGAGCTTGAATTGTAACTTAGTTCAAAATGAGGAATTTTCTTTAAAAATCTTCTTCTTCAGATCCAGCAGTCGGAATGTTTTGATATTTGGTGTGCAGCATCCTTAGGGGGGTGAGATTCAAGTTTGTTAAAGCCAAGTCCCTGGGTTCATATATGGGCTCCCTGTGGGAGCCTGAATTATAACTTAGTTCAATATGAGGAATATTCTTTAAAAATCTTTTTTTTTTAGATCCACTGGTCAGAATCTTTGGATATTTGGTATAAGCTTTTCTTAGGAGGAGCAGATGCAACTTGTTGAAATCAATTCTCTGGGTTGATATTTAGGCTACCATGTCAGGTGAGCGCCCTCAGGCCCTTGGTGCCTCTTGTTGAAAACATAGCATAGAGGGATCAGAAATTAACATATTCCCAGTTATCACAATTCTTGTCTCATTTCATAATCCTTTCATCAACATTGAACATTATCCTTTTCATCAAACACAACAGAGTTAGGTTAAGCTATAGTGTCATTGACACTTTCATTAACTTAACTTGACAAGTCAAGATAAGCTATTGCCATCAGGCGTGCAGATGTCTGTGAGTCTCAGTCTGTTCACATTTTCTTTAGTACAGACTATGCACCATAGTTCTTGTCCGATCATCATGAAATTTCATATGCACGTTTGAGGTCATGTCTAGATGAGAAGATCCCATTTGGACTGCAATTGGTCAACCGTGATGGCTACATGAGTCCAAAACCAAAAACCTTGAGCAAAGTCTACAGGTCGTATTTATGAAGGGATTTTATTGTAAGTTTGTAGAGTGACTCTGTATAATGTCTAGATGAGAACGTCCTATTTTAGTCGGATTCAGTCCATATGCGATGACCTCAGGGGCATGTTACCTAGATTACTTTAGCATAGTCTACAGTTTGCACTTAAGAAGGGATTTCATTACAAACTTGTAGGATGACTGAGTATAATGTCCAGATCAGAACGTCATATTTTGGCCATGATCAGTTAACCATGAAGACCGAACAGTCACCTGACCTAGTTTTGTTTAGCACAGTCTGCAGTTCATATTTATGAGGCAATTTTATTGTAACTTAGAAGGTTAACCCAGTGTGATGTCTAGATGAGACTGTCCTATTTTGGTCACAGTCGGTCAGCTTTTACCGCCACTTGGTCATGTCACCTAGATTCCTTTAGCACTGTCTTCAGGTTGTTTTTTATGGAAGGATTTCATTGTAACTTGGTAGGATTACTTGGCATGATATCCAGATGAGACTCTCCTACTTTGGTCATGATCAGTCAACCGTGACTGCTGAACCATCATGTGACCTAGACTTTAGCAGAAGTCTACGAGTTATAACTTGGTAGGAATTCTCATTTTGGAATGATTTTACTGTAACTTGGTAACTTTGGCCTGGTTGACATACATTAACTGTGAGGGCCGCATTGACCCAGGCCTCAGTTCTTTTAGTACAGTCCACACCTCAAGTTATTCTTATTGAAAACACAGCAAAAAAGGGAACAGAAATTAACATATTCTCCGTTATCACCATTCTTGTCTTATTTCATAATCATTTCATGAACATTATCATTTTCATCAAACACTTCACACACACAAGTTAAGCAATAGTGTCATTGACACTTTCTTTGAAAAGTGCTGAAGTTGCCTCCAGCAAATGCCAAATAACGACCTATTTTGCCCTACATGTACACATGTATTAACAAATGTAATTAAACCATGGTTCCCCATCATAGTACTAGGGGTAGAGGGGGGTTCCAATCCCCTTCCAAATCACCTTTCAAACCCACAGCCAGAAAACCCATATTGCACTTTTATTTACTGGTATTTAGATGTTTGTCCTGAATTATGCTGTTAACCCTTTACTTTACATGAAAAGCAAACTTATTGACTCCTAATTTTTTTGTGTCAAAAACATGACTTTTTACACCATTGAAATGACCTCATTCCAATGAGGGGTCATAAGCTATGTTTTTGACACAAAAAAACGAGAAAATAATTAACATGGAATGGTAATACTTGTGAATAGCACCAGCAGAATTTGACTGTTATATTTGGTAAAGGGTTAAAAATGTTAGAAAATAATTTCTTCATTGAAAGAGTATTTTGGAACCAAATTTGGGGGTAGGGTCTGGTGGGAAAAATAGCACAATAAAGTTGCAAATGTGAATGAATGGCATTTGTGCACAGCTACCAATAAAGTAGTCTAGTACTAATTAAGTAATCTAGTACTAAATGTTCCATCTTATTTGATGCACACCCCCATGTTTATGGGTCGAAAAAGTTCTCTGACGGGTTATACTTGATAAAGATATTTGAATCCCAAAATTAAAGTGATGCGATCAAATTTTGTTTGGCTCGAGTGTTGTTGTCACAGTTCCCATGTTACAGCACAAAACTACGGTAACAACTGTGAAATGTTCATGTTGTTCTCTCCTTGAATCAAGTCCCCACCCACCCACCCACCCATACTGAAGCCTCAGTTGATGAGAAACAGTTGGAAAGACTGTACAGTATGTTTTTGGAAACTAAAGTTAATTTCATACACTCTCAGTTTCCTATGATTTGCTTTGATAGTGCAGCACTCAGGGTCCATTGAGGTTTTGTTCCATTTGACAATCTTGTCCTGGCTCTTCTAACAAAATTTTCCATTGTATGTCAGTTTTTATTTCTGTGTAGACATTCAATTTGTGTGACTGCATGTCTGTCTGTCTGTCTGTCTGTCCATCAGACAAAGTGTTTCTTTGCTTTTCATTTGCCTGGTTGTACATTTTCAATAGCTGGCAGCTGACTATCTTTCACACTATACCCCCCCCCCCCCCCCCCCCCCCATTCACACACAAATATATTAAACACTTAAAAAAAACCAATTTGTTTAGCAAATATCTCATTCATCCTCCTTGGAGACATATTTTCCCCAATTTCACTATTTTTATCAGAATGGGTGTTTGTGGGGATTAAATCCAAGCTTGTGAAAGTGCCCTAATGGATACTTGCTGCTCAAGCACAGCACCACAGAATCAATATTTGGATGCTTTTAGGCATTTTATCTGTGCTATGAGATACCACATGAGCCGTACTAGTCATACTGTTGAAAAAAGGAGTGTTTTTTGTGTTGTCAGTACCATACCAATGACTCTAGGTGCCTTAACTGAGAAAACTGCCTTTTTTTTTTTACAAGAATTGCAAATGATTCAACAAACAAATGATGTGAAATGTCTTCAGAAGCCTGAATGTGATTTAAAAATGACCACAAGTAGGATATTTAATGTCACAAGTTGTTTGTTTTGTGTCAACATTAATTAATTTATGAATTATATCATGTTTTTGATGAAGTATACTGGGGCGGGGGGGGGGGGGGGGGGGGGGGGGGGGGGGGGGGGGGGGGGGAGGGCACATTCATTGAGGGCTATTTTTTTTTAAATTTATGAAAAGGGGTATAGGGGGGGGGGGGGGGGGGGGTCACATTCATTGAGGGCTATTTTTTACCACAACAGTATGTGTAAGACATCAGTTGTTAGGATAAATGGCAGTTAAAATGGCAGTGTCTGTATTGGTAAATAATTTTGCTGCAACCCCAATAGACCTTTCCTACATTACTCCATTCCATTTGCATTATGGGTTATCATCCGGACAATCTTCCCCCTATGTAAACACGGAAGCGATTTACTCGTGAAAAGGTTTCAACTGTTCAGTGTAAAACATACTTCAAATTATGTGAAAACAGCTCGAAAATTATTTGAAAACGTATTGAGACATTCAGATGAATATTATATTTATCGAAAATAGCATTCTGGACGATTGTTTGGCTTCTTGATAGTGAAAAATCATCATGATGATTGGAGAAATCAATGACATTTCATCTTTCGTTGTGCTGCACTGCCAATGCCATTACTAGTAAATTTAGTTCCAATGTCGCTCGCAATTATGCTCTAGCGAACTTCTAGAGTACCCATCTTCATCTTCCTTGGCTGTGCATTCAGAGCTGGTTATCACCAAGTACGGATGGTGTGGGGGCGAGTCTATTCACACCAGTATATTATTTCGAATTTTCATGTCAAGTCGCCCCAGACTTTGCCAAGTCAGGGAAATCTTCCAATCGAGCTATTTTAGCTGAATTAGGCTATGAAACATGAAGTGAAATGTTTTTCTTGAGCAGAATTTCAATCAGCATCAAGAGGTCGTCAGAAATAGACTATTAATGTTTTCAGCAACCTTCAGTGGACAACTCTGACAAGGTTGGTAAGAAAAAATGATCTGACTACCTGATAGGTGAGTTCTGCATATCATTTTTTCTCACTAAAATTGAGTTGTCCACTGAGGGTTGAAAACCTTAACAGTTTTTTCTGATCAATGGTCTCTTGCAGCTTGCTGAAATTCTGCTGAAGAAAAACATTTTTCACTGCCTGATTGAGCTATGATAGGACCGATTGAGCTAAAATAGCTTGATTAGAAGATTTCCCTGACCTGTTTGGGGCCACTTGACCCAGTTTTGTGGGGCGGCTTTATCCGTCCTCTTGAAGGGTGGGGTAAGCTCCAGGAGTACACTAGAGCATAACTGAAAGCTCATGGTCATGTAGATGAATTCTATATCCTTGTATGTATTTCCACAGTTAGAGAAAATGCCAAGACATTACTGTTGCATCAAAGAATGTAGAGGGTATGCAGTAAATGACAGAAGCTTGAAAGTTTTTTTCTTACGAAAAAACCCAGAAGTGAGAGAGCAATGGCTTTCAAATATTTTGAAATATCAAACCTTAAACATCACAAGAAATACAAGAATTTGTGCTAGACATTTTGTTGATGGTGAACCAACATCCTTAAATCCTAACCCCACTTTGTATTTGAATATAAAACCAAACAGAAAGAGAAATCTCCTTTTTGAAGACCCCGTGAAAACTACAAGCAAGGTGACATGTGTTGATTCAGTGAATACAGTGTGTGATACTGGTCTGTCCCTCCTCTCTAAAGTGTCATCTGGTATTTCGTACATGACAACTCCCAGTTCTATAAATGAACCTTCAGCATCCTCTTCAAGTTCTCACACATATTTAAGTGATCATGACTATGAAAAACCTCAAAGTGTGATATTCCATTCAACTCCTTTCAAAAAGAAATGTACAGAGGCTGTCATTAGCTGTGATCATGCATACTTGAAATCAAATGACCATACTTCTATTTCAACACCAAACACATCTGCAATTTTTACCACTCCATTAATAAAGAATACACCTGGAACACCCAGCATTCATGTCATTAGAAACGAGCAATCTAAAATAACAAGGAAAATTAATCAACGGAAGAAGGAACACTTTGGAATAGAAAAAGTTAAAAGTGATGATAGCCTCATGTTATTTTATTCTAATTTTGAAGATTATGCTACCTTTAAATGTCTATTCAGACACATTGAACAAGATGCTAAAAAGATTATTTATAATTTTTACTACAAACGACAGGCAAATATTGCCTGGTACAAGAAAAAGTATTTGTATCCATGGTCCCCAAGGAAGCCTGGTCGAGCAAGATTATTGCAATTAGAGGATGAATTCCTTTTGGGGCTAGTTAAACTGAGATTAAATTTATTAACCAAAGATCTTGCATTTTGATTTGGAATAAGCATGTCAACTGTATCTATTATTCTAAATGCTTGGTTACCATTTTTGAAGAATAAGCTGAAATTCTTTATATTTTTACCTGATCATGAATTGATTTATAAAAATATGCCAAAAAGCTTCAAAGACTATCCCAAAACTACAATGATAATAGACTGTTCTGAAACTTTTGTAGAAACACCTTCATCATTTAAAGCACGCAGTCAATTATGGAGTAACTACAAAAGTCACTACACCATAAAGTATTTGATTGGCATGACACCCACAGGACTAATATGTTGCATCACAAAAGTGTGGGGAGGACGTGCATCTGATAAACATATTATAAGAGAGTCCAAATCTGAGTTTCTAGACAAACTGCAACATGGTGATAATATTATGGCTGACAGAGGATTTGATATCCAAGATATTTTGGCACTACACAGTGTAACATTAAACATTCCTCCATTCGTCCGAGGAAAAAAACAGTTGAGTAGGTCAGCGGTAAATAAAACTCGGAGAATAACAAGAGTGAGAATCCACGTGGAACGTTGGATGCAAAGGATAAAGGTTATTACCATTCTGAAAGATGTAATGCCAATAAACATGGTGAGACATGCTGATTCTATTTTAACAATATGTTGTGCTTTGGCTAATCTGAAAGATTGTTTAGTTAAGTGAAATGTTCCATCGAAACATACAACGCCAAATACTGGAAACGATAGCAATTCTTCCAAAATTAAAAAAAAAAATTCAAGTGTACTACATATATGTATACTATTAACCGCACTAATCAATGTGATTTGATACTTACATTTCCTACCATGCCGAATAACTCATGTATGTAGCTTATGTTTCATGAATGGTACTGCTCAAATGCTATGATATTTCTCTTCATATCAAGTATGTATTGTTCCACAGTAGGGTAAAGCTGTTCACATAATGTTTTCTTTCAACTCAGTGGAGAGTACTATTTTCCAATAAATTAAATCAAAACATTATGAAGAACAGCTTGCAAAAACAAAGATTCCACTTGCTGAAAGTAGGGTACAGTACAACAGAAAAAGTTACAGTATGTGGAGAGTGGTTTTCACTAATTTAACTCTCTGCATACTGGTGTCAAATTCCTAAACTTCCTTTCACAAGTTAGACCATTTATGTTGTCAATTATTCAATAATTTGTGTTTCACTTGACAGAGCTCCTTGAGCCCTATCAATTGAGACACATATTGTTGAATCATTGACTGCACAGGATAAGATAATTAATGTTGAAAAATAGGCGATTTTAACCTGAGGGTGCTGAGTGGTGAGATTGGGTAAATTTTCCAACAGACAGAAACTTGCCGTAAATGTGCTAGTGGTTCTTGTGGATTGTTCTTTAACCATCTGCACTCTGGTGTAAAAATTGTATGCTTGCTGACTTGAGTTATCACCCCTTATGTTGTCAAGAATTCAACAATTTGTGTCTCACTTGATAGAGCACTTTGCGCTATGTGAAATGAGATACAAATTGTTGAATCCCTGTCTACAGAGAGAGGGAGTAATAAAATGTTATAAAATATTGGATTCTCACATCAGAGTGTGCATGTAAGAGTAGTTAAATTTTCAAATTATCACAAGGGGAAAAAGCTACTGTATAATGATTTACTTGTAGTCACAATTCAACCTCCGCATACTGTATCTTATTTAAAAAAAAAAAAAACACTTCACAAATCAATTTTGGGAAAATTTAAGCACTTGGCCAATTAAATGGGATTATTTTTTTGTGTTAAGTGTTGGTTAGATATCATTTGCAATTTTTGCTGTACCATTTTCCTTTGGGTGCCCTTTTTCACCCAACACACTTGAAATGAAACCACTTGTTTTCACAGGTGGGTTTGTCACAGGCAACCATCTTTGATCCTTTGTCAGGCCCTCGGCAAAAGCACCAAAGGGTCTCTCCAGCCCCACTACCAGATGGCTGTGTTTGCAAATATTTATCCTCAGTGGAGTGTTTTGAGAGAGGACATGATAAATCACTGTATGGTTCGTCAGTGGCACAATTTCTTCACCACTGCATGCATTTGATTTCAAAAAGTTGTACCTCTCTTTGGTCATTAGTTCAGTTATTATTTTGCTAAAAAAATATTTGTCTAATTTGCTTTTCAGATTTAATCAATGGTTTAAATTGAAATCAATTGTTTCTATAAACATTCCTTTTTTGTGAAAACAACAAAATCAGCTTCATTGTACCCACAGATGGCCATTTGTCCTTGAATTTGCGCATAAAATGCACTGGTATTTTTCAGATTTATTTCCCCACTGACATTTTTATGCAAATATTTAATAGTTTCCATGGCAGCAAGAGTAGGATTGAGATCTCTTGCTGCGTATGGATGTTTTATTTCAACTATTTTTGTTCCATGGCAGGAACAGGTTACTAAACGATCAGGGCTTGCAGCTAGGTGTGGTGATTCACAACAAACCCTTAAACCACAATCAGTCATTGTTAAGTCACTATGCCTGTTTTTTTGAAGGTCAAAATATTTTTTGGCTGCTGTATTTTCATTTTGCATACCCCATTTAATTTGCTTTGGGAGGTGTGCTTCCTGTAAAGTCTTGTAACCCATAATTTCATCAAGTAGAGATGGAGAATCTCTCTCTGCTGCTATCTTGTGAAAGGTTAGCCTACCTTGCCTTTGTTCTATCCACTTGGGGTTGGAAGCTTGCCCCATTGTTTGGTTAAATATTAAAGCAGATTGTTTGTTTGATATTTTCATTTTTAGTTTGAATTGTTCAATGGTATCAGCAAAACTTGCATCTTTCTGTTGTCCATGTATGGTTGAAGACATTAAATGAATAAGTGCAGTGGGTGGTTCTATGTGTTCAGTAGTTTGAATAATTACCTCACTTCCAAGATTAATTGATGAAGATATCTGTTCTTCAGAGAGTATATTTTTATCACTATCAACGCCAGTAAATAACACAGAGCAAGGTTTTAACTTAAAAAAAGTTTTCAGCAAAATAAGTAACCTTCACAGGTTCGCAATTTGGCAATGTCTTCTCATAATCTATTTTTCTATATTTACAAAGTTTTTGGGGGCCAATAAAATGTACATTTGCTACCAACGATGGCTCAGTGCCTGTTACATATGAATGGTTCCACATGCAATGCGCAGATGTAGCTAACGTGTATCCTAATTTGGCTGCAGTCTCAAGTTTGAATAACACCGCTGCAATGTGATGACAAGCCTTTCCTAGCCTACAACATTAAGATATTATTTCATTTTTGAGATATAAAACTGTTAAAATAAGTTGTAGGATAACCACGGAAAAATTGTGAACTTACTGCCCCTGTGCATAATTCTATTCATTGAGTTTTATTTCATGAGAAGCTCTTTTTGAGATCCTCCCAAGAAATGGTGAAAAGGGTTGGAAAGTTCAACAAAGGAATTGTAATAAGAGATCTTCTTGTAGTTATCCAACAACCTATTTAGGTTGATACTATACAGTATGTAACAAGTGGATTATCACTAAAACTCACAGAGTGGAAATTCCACCTGGCTAATATCTTAATGTACTCTAAACAACATAAGAAGGGTAAGCAAAGTTTCAGCCAAAGGACCTCAGGGTTAAAGCTGGAGGTCCATTGGCTGAGACTTTGCTTGCCCTTCTTATGGCTTATCAAAGGAATTGGCAGATACACTGTATTAGCCAGATATAATTTTGACTCCATGGGTGTTTTAATGATAATCCACTTGGCACATACATTTGTACTGTATGTGTTTGGAGTGTATGTTCTGGAAGTAGTGAGGGAAGTGGGTGTTGAAAAAAGGAGTTCATTGATAAGAGTTTTGAAATTATGCAAGGGGCTGGAGTAAATTTCATCTCACATACAGTACCACTGTAAGTTAGTTGTAGCTTAATCGCCAAGTTTTGGAGCCAACATTTTCTTTTTAATTGAGAATTCCAACCGTTGGCACTGTTTTTAGGAAAGCTCTTAAGGAGAGCTCTCTGACAAACTTTGTCATGGGTTGAAATAATCAATAGACATGAAATAGAATTACAAATATATTTTTTGCTAATCCCACAATTATTTCAAATGGTCTCATACCGCAATGGGAAATTTTATGAAAAAAGTTTATGAGAAAATTTCGGACTACAATACAGCTAATAACAAATCAAAGTACCATTAGGCAACATTAGTATTAATATTGTCAGAATATTGCCTCATTATAGCAATCCGATCATAGTGAGGCAATAATCAAGCACAATAAAGAATGTGCATAAGAGCCTGCAGGGCCAATAGCCCTTTACATGTAGTTTTCTTAAAATGTTTAGAAAAGCTTCCATTCCTCAATCTTGTGACATTAGAGTTACATTATGGCAACACTATATAGCTGCCATTCTTACCATCTTAGTCAGGCTATCAGCTTTCCACTTTGTCAGGGGTGATAAACCTTTCTGGTGTACCTCCATTTAAGATTTAAGACCTTGTGGCCAAATACTTGTCTGTGTGTGAAGGGGGAGGGTGGGTATCAGTAACATTAAAATAGTTAATCACAGGGGAAGATAAAGAGCACAGGATCAGCTGAATGTTGTGTACACTCAAACTTCCTCTGTTTGACAACAATCCACACCTTCCATCCCATCTACATCCATATAATAATGATATGGCAAGCAGATCTGAGATAAGATTATTATCGAAACAAAGAGTTTGAGAATAGAATCACTGGGGGGTGCCTGTGGGGGCCTAGACACACTAGAGGATGTGCCAGTGCTGCATTTCTGGGCAATCCTGACTATGCCCACCACATGGCCCACACACAATATATATTTACATGAGATGAACAATTAGCAACTGTATCAGTTGAAAATCATGTCATTTCTCAAGGTATTGTGTGGATGAATCAGAAATTTGTAGAGGGAATCAAGTCTATGATACCAGCTGAATTGAGATGGAGGATAACCCCAAAAACAATTTCCTTTCAATTTCTATTTGTTAATAATTCCAACACTTGACATCATTTTTTGGAAAGCTCAGAACTTCTTAACAAATGATGTCAATTATTGTAACTGTGAACACAGTTTAACAACAATGTACTTTTTGTAGTTATCCTACAACCCATTTCCTCTGGCACATTAAACGGATTTGGGTTGAATTCTATCCATCCTGTGCCTGTAATATATGTATACCCTGCTGTGCACTTGCAATAAGCTGCTTTTATCCAGGTGTCTTTTTTATGCATTAAAATCCATGCCAGATGAGGGCTATCTGATGACTGTTGGGAAGGCCTGACTTTTCCTTTAACGAATACAAACTCTTTATTAGCTGGGGCGAATACAAAGTCTGCACCCATCCATCTCTAAAGTATTGTATTGCTTGGAGCGATTTTTTAGCTTTCAAACTTTCGTTATTGAAATCTCCAGGAGAATTGATTAAATAGAAATAAATATCCACGTAATCAATGTCTGGCATAGTTCTCAGATCATCAAACCAGTCTTGAATTGTTAATGGGTCTGATAATCTTTCTCCAGTTGTAAGTGTTAATTTTTCTGCATATCTCTTTTTTTCCTGAATAGAAAGTTGACATTGTGATGGGTTTTCCGGGAGGTTTAGTTTGTCCACCCAATAACAGCGTTTAACAAGCTCTTTGAAATTTCCAGTTTGAGGCACGCACCTCAACTTCAAAAATTCTTTCAACTGGTAGACAGAGTAGGTGATAAATTTACTATGTTCTTCCATTTTGAAAAGTGACCATTAAACATAGAATATTGTTGTGATTTTAAAACTGACTGCAGAAAACTTACCCATCGCTGTCACTGCATTTTTTTTTTTCGTTTGATAGAGAAAATAAAAAAAACCACCGTTGACATCAAAGCTTTTAGTTTTGAAGTCAGCTGGTATTTTTCAAAGTGTAAACAATTGGATGAAACAGGGATTTTTTATTTAATCTTATTTGTTTTACAAGGATTGGCAAACAAGTTATGCAACTTATATTAACGCCTCTCCTTGGCCCAATGGCGTAGGTGTAGGGATTTTTTAATGAATAAAAACAATAAAACAGTATTTAGTGCTGTTTTTATTTTTATTTTTCGTCCTGATTGCATAGATTTTTCATTGAGCTGTTGACAGTGTTGTCGAGAAAACGAATTTGCAAACCACGTCTTGACAGTTGTGTTGTTTATAAACAGGGAAACATGTGCTCACATCACGTGTAAATCGCTTCCGTGTTTACATAGGGGGAAGATTGCCCGGATGATAACCCATAATGCAAATGGAATGGAGTAATATAGGAAAGGCCTATTTTAGAAACAAAATTGACGTTCACATTTGTTTACTTAAATAAGTATGCCTAATGATATCACTCAAAACAAAGACAAATAGCCGGTTTATGCTTTTTAAAACTGGCAGCAATTGCTTATCAAATAATATTACTGTCTTACTTTTGTTAACGATTCTTTCATTTTCCTATCGCCCCATCAATTTTAAATTGCAAACCCGGACCAGAAGTAATGGATAAATTACCAAATAAAGGCGGCGTTATTTCGTAAATCCGGCGACATTTTTTTTCTCGTGTCTGGCAAATAATTGACAACATTGGTGTCATTAAATTGAGATAGGTCGAATATCACACATAAATCTGCTATCACGCACCCCCGCCCCCCTATACGTCTTGCAAGTATAATTCAAGTTTGTTCAAATGGAGTCCATGGGTTAATAATTGAGCTCCCTGTAGGAGCCCGAAATTTAACTTGGTGAAATATGAGGAAATTTCTGTAAAAATCTTTCATATTTGGTACGAATGCTTTCATATTTGGTATACAACATCTCTAGGGGGGTCAGATTCAAGTTTGTACAAATCAGGTCCCTCAGTTAGTATTTGGGCTCTCTATTGGAGCCCAAAGTTTAACTTTGTGCAATTGAGGAAATTTCTTTTAAAATCATCTTCAGATCCTGGTATACAACATCTTTTGGGTGGTCAGATTTAAGTTTGTTCAAATCGAGCCCCTGGGTTTATATTTGAGCTGCCTATGGGAGCCTGAATTTTAACTTAGTGCAATATGAGGGAATTTCTTTAAACTCACCAGTCAGAATCCTTTCATATTTGGTATGCAACATCTTGAGGTGGGTCAGTTTCAGGTTTGTTCAAATTGGTTACCTTGTTAAATATTTTGGCTCCCTGTATAAGCCCAAAGTTTAACTTAATGCAATGTGAGGACATTTCTTTAAAAACCTCCTTCTTCAGATCCACCAGTCAGAATTCTTTCATATTTAGTATATAACATCTCAAGAGGGATCAGGTTCAAGTTTGTTCAATTTGAGTCCCTGGCCTATTATTTAGGCTCTCTGTGGGCAGGGGTGGGGGTGGCATGGGGATCATGTTAGGTTCAGGTTTGTTCAAATCGATTCCTTAGTGATTTTCCATAAAATTTGCCTTTCATGACTTCATTCCTTTGTAGTGTTGATGAACCATGTATAACTGAATGTGACCCCAAATACTTCTTTGAATCACTTTGGCAGGTGAGCGAATAAGGCCCCTTGGGGCCTCCTGTTTAGTCAAGTTGTGACGAAGTCAAGCTCGACTTATAGTTTGGTGAATGGCGGGTGGGCGTACGTAAACGATTGGTTTCCAGATGATAACTTGATAATGGTTAGACCCACATTCATGAAACTCCATAGGTAGGTTGGCATCGGTGAGTGGAAGAACCCTATTTATTGTGGACTTGCTTGGACAAAGGTCAAGGTTACAGTGACCATGAACATAGTAAATTGTAAACAATTGGTTTCCGGATGATAACTTGTCTATGTTTGAACTCACGTTCATGAAACTTCATATGTAGGTTGGCTTTCATGAGAGGAAGAATTCTTTTTATTTTGGACTCTGGGTCGAAGGTCAAGGTCACAGTGACCCTGAACCTAGTAAATCAAAACAATTGGTTTCCTGATGATAACTTGATAATGGTTCGACCCGCATTCATGAAACATTATAGATAGATTGGCATCAGTGAGAGGAAGAACCCTATTTATTTTGGACTCGCTAGGTGAAAGGTCAAGGTCACAGTGACCTTCAACATAGTAAATGGTAAATAATTTGTTTCCAGATGCTAAATTGACTACGGTTGAACCAACATAATATCTTGGACTTGCTAGGTCAAAAGTCAAGGCCACATTGACCTTGAAAATAATAAATCGTAAACAATTGGTTTTCAGATGATAATTTCACAATGGTTCCACCCACGTTCATGAAACTTAATAGGTAGGTTGGCATTATTACAAGAAAGAGCCCTGTTCATTTTGGAATCCGTAGGTCTAAGGTCAAGGTCACAGTTACCCATAACATTGTAAATTGTAAACAGTTGGTTTCCACGCAGTAAGTTGATAATGATTATAATGGAGTTAAAAGAGTAGCATACAGTGCTTTAAGTTGTGTAAGTCCTCTTTCCTACTGTTACAGGCAAAGATGTAATGGTTCCTCTATTATCAATCAAATTAATTTTGGCATTTGCCGGGGATGCTATTAGTTATAATTATGTTGTGATGACTGGGGATTGATTTGAGATGAAACAAAATGTTGTATTGTTACTACAGCTGGGTTAGAGAGCTTTTATGCCTTGTGCTGTCCATGTGCGATTTCCGTGCATTAAATGAAACAAACTCCTATTCCACTAGCCATGCTTTGTTGAACTTAGAATGCCCCGGAATCGCATTATTATTATTTAAATTTAATTCGCCCAACACAAAGAAAAAACGGTCACATGCAACAGATAACAATAGACTATGTCAGTATGAGCTGATTTTATTCATTGGATAAAGCCTCAGTTAAGGTGACTTGTCAGCCAATCGGCAAATGTTCATAACTTTGTTTTAAATAAGTCATCCACAGCAGAGAGAAGTAGAGGAGTCAAATTTATTCATTGGTTAAACCAGTAGTCAAGGTGGCTTGTCAACCAGTCACCGGTTGCATTATATTTCCTACATGTTTGATCAACTCTGCCAAGGAGGAGTGTTGTAAATAAATGCAGTACCGACTGGTGCAGTGCTTTGATTGAATTAATAAATTACTTATTTATCTTAAAGCTTCTGGGATTATTTTTTTCCATGATTTTCCATAACCCTGGGGGAAATAAATCAATTTTCTATACTTTTCAAGACCTGGAAAATCCAAAATTAAATTCCATGATTTGCAGAGCCCTGTTTAGGATTTATAATTTAAATACCCATCCCAGTTTGAAAGTGAAACAAAGGTTCAGTTTCACGAAGAATCCAGTCTATTGTTACACCTATACTCTCACAAGTAGGAATTATCTTTTGAGTGCTCCATAGCTTGGTGTTCGGGTAATGCTTGCATGTCAAATTTTGTTTTCATAGCCTTCTCTTGCAAATTGATCAAACAAGCGTGGATATATTTTTGAGCACTTTAACTAAATCGAATTTTCCTCAACAATCTGTATTATTATTACAAAAAATCCATAGGTGACTGGTTTGTCACCATTTACTGCGTCCTGTGTACTTGAACATATAAATAAAATATTTTACCATAATAACAGAATCTCATACTAATTTACAGGAATTTATTTACAGTACTAGGCCACTGTGGATTGTCACAAATCCACTCGTCAAAATTTCCATGGATGCATTATTCATTAATTCTATAATTTCAATATAAGGCTCCAGCAATCTTTCAGTTCATGAATCACTCCCGGTGTGGCAGGATATCTCCCCCTACCCCCTCCCCTTCCCTCCCCGGGGGTAAGATATCCTAGAATATCGGGAGCGCAGTGGCTCAGTGGTAGACTGTTGGACTTCTATGTTAGAGGTCCCGAGTTCGATCTCTGTCTGGGAGGACCCGCGTTGTGTCCTTGGGCAAGGCACTTTATCCCAGTTGCCTCCATGGAGGCACGATAATGCCGTGTACCAAGGTGTACTGCCCGTCGATGGGGCACATGTCTTCAGCCACTGTAACACTGCCTGAGCAGAGCTTGAACAGAGTTAGAATGTTGAGGAGCAGACAGTTGCTCATCAATGCTCGGTGGTTCTCTCCGGGTACTCCGGTTTCCTCCACCCATAAAACTGTCACGGTAACGATTAGCCATTGTGCATAAGTATGTGACCTTAAACACCAATAAATATAAATAAATAAACATAGGATATCTCCCCTCACTCTGGATATCTTCTGCCCCACCTAAGTTTTAAATGTATTCATGTAATTTTGTTTCATTTACTATTATTTCACAATATTTGATCACATTTGATATTAAACAGCTTGTATCAAATTACTCAGGAACACAACAACATGTGATGTGGAATAAATTAGGGAGAGAAATATTTTGAATGAATTTTAGAAACATTTCATCTTCCTCCCTATCATATCAAAATCTTAAAAAAAAAAATTACAAAAGTTCCAAGATAGACCATTTCTAACTCATTAGTTTAAAAATATTAGTACAGCATAATGCTGCACTCCAAAATTTTATTTTCACGGTGGATAAATATTTTGATAAGTTGAGGGGGAAGATATCCAGGCCTGGACATCTTCCCCCTCACCTTCTCAAAACCACTGTTTTGACTTTGTTATGGTTTGGTGAGAGTGTAAATAAAACCTATTTATTTTGTTCAAATGGGCGCTATCCCCACCCCTGCACTCCCTTTCACTTTTGTCCAAAAAATTGCTGCAAAGGTTCTTAACACTCTATTCCTAATACACTGCTCTTATTATTTAATAGTATAAAATTGAAAGAATTATTTTTTTTTCCTTCCAATTTTGACAGGGATGGGTGGGGTGGAGGATAACCTGAAGCCTGGATATCTCACCTCCCCCACCCCCACCCCACGCACTCTGCCATCTTGACATTCATACAACCTTTGTTATCATTGTTGTTAGGATTTTGTTATGGTAGGGTGAGAGTGTAAATAAAAGCCTTTTTTTCAAATGGTTGCTATGGGAATGGGTGAAGGGAAAGATAATCAAATTCTGACGTGACATGAACTTAAAAGGGAATGTATAAGTGTATGTAGTCAAGAGTTTGAACAATTTTTTCAATGTTAATGTGATTGAAAATTCAGTAAATAAATGTTATGTTATATATTATTATAAGTAGTTTTATTTATCCTAGGATAATTTATCCATAGGGAAGAAGATATCCTAGGATAATTAGGAAGATGTCGGGGTGGGGGGGGGGGGGAGAGGGGTAGTGATTCATTAGCTCAATGTTTGTGGGTTCCTTGTAGTTCCTGAAAAATCATATATTCTTGAAAAATCTCCTCATAAACCACGCCAGACATTGTGTTGAAAATTGTTCAGCAACTTCCTTACATACTGAAAATTCAAGTTTGTTCTCAGAAAGTTTTCTGGGGCAATATTTGGGTTCATGTTGGGAGGGGCAACATACTTTACCGTGGCCACAATTTCAGTTTTCCAAACCAGATGGCCAATTTGAACCAATTTTGGTATGTATGCACAGAGGTGCTGAAAATAGACACCCCCACCCCCAAATTCCTATTTTCTAAACCGGTAGTCCGATTAGAACCAAATCTAGTATGCAGTAGTATTAGGTGACATGTTACTTGATTTATGGTGATAAAATTTGTGGCATACTATACTGTGTGAAGAATCCTAGGAGCACAAAATAAAAAAATATATCCAAAGGCCCATATTTCCAAAACTGCACAGAACAAAGAATTGTTATTTGGCATGAAACATCCTCAGGACCAGGAGAATCCAATACATGTGCTAAAAAACTGCAATAACTTGTGCTATGGGGAACCGTATGGGGATGCCCATTTTATTTAAACACAGCCAGCAATAGGAAAATACTGAGTCAGCTCATTCTTGTTATCAAAAGTTAAACATCTCCAGAACCACAAATTCAGAAGTTTTGATATAGTTTATATACTACATCCTTATGGGATTAGATCAAAGTTTGTCCAAAACAAGTTCCAGAGTTCTTATTTGGAAGCCCTTTGGGAGCTCAAATTTTAATTTGCAGTACAGCTGCTGTGGGCAGGTCACTTTCTATGGCAGGCAGTATAATAGAAATAATCATCAAAACAATTATTAATGATGATTTATTACTTGGTAAACACATACGTGGATCTCACTCCCCAGACATGGATTGCTATCAGTCCATGGCAACAGTACTGTAGAGCAATATGAGGAAAATCCTTTAAAAACTTTCTTCAGAATCACCATGCAGAACCTTTCAATCTTTGGTACATTGGCATCCCCTGGGTAGAGGAGAGGGGCGGATTTTCATTTGATCATGTCAAGCTCCTGGGTTCCTTTTTTGGCTCCCCATGGAAGTCAAAATTATAACTTAGTTCACTATGAGGAGTATTCTTCAGTCCAACAGTAGAATCCTTGGATATTATACAGAATCCTTATGAGATTAAAGTTAGTTCAAATCAACTTCCTAGGTTCATATTTTGGCTCCTTTTTTATAGTGGGTGCCCAAAATTTAACATTGTGTAATGTGAGGAAAAGTTTTTTATACCATGATTGCCTATTCTACTTTATATAAAAAGCCAATGACCTAAATTTTAGCTTCACTAACCAACGGTGGTGAACATATGTGTCTGTGTTGAACATGCCAGCAATGGGATTTCAGTAGTTAAAGTTTACACCTACAGTAAAACTACATCCAAGTTGACCTTTGGTGACCTCGACCTGAATTCAAACTTATCTAAATTTATAGCTCGTCACCTTGCAAAGAGTGAAATGAAACTGCAGTTGTTTATTACGTTTTTAAATGAGTTTACCTCATAAGATACAAAAATTAACACATGCATTGTCTCATGTTAATAAAGCATCCATAACTCGAAAAAGTATGTTATTATGTTATTAAAATGACAAAAGGCTCTCTGATTTGCTCGTTTGTTCTTCCATTTTGTTTCGGTGATAAAATTGACAGTGGAAGTACTGCCCACCCATGCTCATGTAAACAAAAACAGATTTGCACTTGTGTTCATCAGCTGCTCAGTAAAATCGAGAAAAAATAATAGCATCTCTTAATCATCTGATCATCATGATATAAATAAAATATAAACAAAGGACCTTGGTGTATGTACTAAATGTTTAATGACTGTATTTTGTAGAAATTGGTAATATTCTTTGGCAGTGCTTGTTCTCTCAAACAGCTACCCCAATCAGTGAAGAAAACAATAGTAAATGATAAGTGACTTGTAATTTTTTTTTAAATGCATAAATCTCTTTGTGAAGAAGACTAAATGAACTTTTATCAGGTGATTGCTTCCGGCCCCTTGTTTCCTATTAGTTTTTTTTTTACTCTTTCTAAGCAATATCTGAGGTTTTAACAAGTTTTTCTGTGTAAGAATATGTTTTATTATGCTGGCGACTTGTAAAGTTGAAGGGGTATCTAGTGGAGACCTCCGTCCATCCATCCATACATACCAACATGTTCTCTTATATCTCCAGCTACCGCAACCCCAATTTGAAGGATATTTGGTGTTGTGATAGAGCATCCTGGTCGAACGATACCTGTGTAGCGTGAGTTTCTTCCACACATTTTTAGCTCAACTTGACAAAGTCAAGCTGAACTATTGCCATCACTTCTCGTCCGTCGGCGTACGTACATACGTACGTATGTTAGTACGTACATCCACAATTTCCTTTGGCACACCTCACAGGTCGCATTTATGGTCAGATCGCTTTGAAACTTGGTATGCTTGTTTGAGGTGACCTCTAGATGGGAGCTATCGATTTTCTTCAATTTCCGTCAAAAAATGCGGCCAACGTTCTTAGAACTTAGTTTAGTCAAACCTCAGTATTTCCCTTTGGCACACCCTACAGGGCACATTTATGATTGGATTGCTTTGAAACCTGACATGCTTATTTGGGGTGACCTCTAGATGGGAGCTATCGATTTTCTTAAATTTCTGTCAAAAATGTTGCCACGGCCAACGTTCGTAGAACTAAGTTTAGTCAGAAGACCTCAATATTTCCCTATGTCACACCCTACAGGGCACATTTATGATCGGATTGCTTTGAAACCTGACATGCTTGTTTAGGGTGACCTCTAGATGGGAGCTATTGATTTTCTTCCATTTCCGTTAAAAAATGTTGCCACGGTAAACGTTCTTAGAACTTAGTTTAGTCAGAAGACCTCAGTTTTTCCCTTTGGCACACCCTTCAGGGCACATTTATGATCGGATTGCTTTGAAACCTGGCGTGCTTGTTTGGGGTGACCTCTAGATGGGAGCTATCGATTTTCTTCCATTTCCGTCAAAAAATGTTGCCGCTGCCAACGTTCTTAGAACTTAGTTTAGTCAGACCTCAGTATTTCCCTTTGGCACACCGTACAGGGCACATTTATGATCGGATTGCTTTGAAACCTGTCATGCTTGTTTGGGGTGACCTCTAGATGGGAGCTGTTGATTTTCTTCAATTTCCGTCAAAAAATGTTGCCGCGGCCAACGTTCGTAGAACTTAGTTTAGTCAAACCTCAATATTTCCCTTTGGCACACCGTGCAGGGCACATTTATGATTGGATTGCTTTGAAACCTGACATGCTTGTTTAGGGTGACCTCTAGATGGGAGCTATCGATTTTCTTCCATTTCCGTTAAAAAATGTTGCCACGGTAAACGTTCTTAGAACTTAGTTTATCGTTAGAAGACCTCAGTATTTCCCTTTGGCACACCCTTCAGGGCACATTTATGATCGGATTGCTTTGAAACCTGGCGTGCTTGTTTGGGGTGACCTCTAGATGGGAGCTATTGATTTTCTTCCATTTCCGTCAAAAAATTTGCCGCTGCCAACGTTCTTAGAACTTAGTTTAGTCAGACCTCAGTATTTCCCTTTGGCACACCATACAGGGCACATTTACGATCGGATTGCTTTGAAACCTGTCATGCTTGTTTGGGGTGACCTCTAGATGAGAGCTGTTGATTTTCTTCAATTTCCGTCAAAAAATGTTGCCGCGGCCAACGTTCGTAGAACTTAGTTTAGTCAAATCTCAATATTTCCCTTTGGCACACCCTACAGGGCACATTTATGATTGCATTGCTTTGAAACCTGACATGCTTGTTTAGGGTGACCTCTAGATGGGAGCTATCGATTTTCTTCCATTTCCGTTAAAAAATGTTGCCACGGTAAACGTTCTTAGAACTTAGTTTATTATCAGAAGACCTCGGTATTTCCCTTTGGCACACTCTTCAGGGCACATTTATGATCGGATTGCTTTGAAACCTGGCGTGCTTGTTTGGGGTGACCTCTAGATGGGAGCTAGTGATTTTCTTCCATTTCCGTCAAAAAATGTTGCCGCTGCCAACGTTCTGAGAACTTAGTTTAGTCAGACCTCAGTATTTCCCTTTGGCACACCATACAGGGCACATTTACGATCGGATTGCTTTGAAACCTGGCATGCTTGTTTGGTGAGACCTCTAGATGGGTGCTATCGAGTTTCTTCCATTTCCTTCAAAAATTTTTTCCATGGCCAACGTTCTTAGAACTTAGTTTAGTCAGACCTCAACATTTCCCTTTGGCACACCCTACAGGTTACATTTATGATCAGATTGCTTTGAAACCTGGCACGTTTGTTTGGGGCGACCTCTAGATGGGAGCTATCGATTTTCTTCCATTTCCGTCCGTCAAAAGATGTTGCCGCTGGCAACGATCTTTGAACTTAGTTCAGACAGGCATCAATATATTCCTTTTGGCATACCCTACAGGGCACATTTATGATCAGATCGGTTTGAAACTTTGTATGCTTCTTTGGGGTGACCTCTAGATGGGAGCTGTCGATTTTCTTCAATTTCCGTCAAAAAATGTTGCCGCGGCCAACGTTCGTAGAACTTAGTTTAGTCAAACCTCAATATTTCCCTGTGGAACACCCTACAGGGCACATTTATGATTGGATTGCTTTGAAACCTGACATGCTTGTTTAGGGTGACCTCTAGATGGGAGCTATTGATTTTCTTCCATTTCCGTGAAAAAATGTTGCCACGGTAAACGTTCTTAGAACTTAGTTTAGTCAGAAGACCTCAGTTTTTCCCTTTGGCACACCCTTCAGGGCACATTTATGATCGGATTGCTTTGAAACCTGGCGTGCTTGTTTGGGGTGACCTCTAGATGGGAGCTATCGATTTTCTTCCATTTCCGTCAAAAAATTTGCCGCTGCCAACGTTCTTAGAACTTAGTTTAGTCAGACCTCAGTATTTCCCTTTGGCACACTGTACAGGGCAAATTTATGATCGGATTGCTTTGAAACCTGTCATGCTTGTTTGGGGTGACCTCTAGATGGGAGCTGTTGATTTTCTTCAATTTCCGTCAAAAAAATGTTGCCGCGGCCAACGTTCATAGAACTTAGTTTAGTCAGAAGACTCAATATTTCCCTTTGGTACACCCTACAGGGTACATTTATGATCGGATTGCTTTGAAACCTGGCATGCTTGTTTGGGGTGACCTCTAGATGGGAGCTATCGTCTTTCTTCCATTTCCGTCTGTCAAAAGATGTTGCCGCTGGCAACGATCTTTGAACTTAGTTCAGACAAGCATCAATATATTCCTTTTGGCATACCCTACAGGGCACATTTATGATCAGATCGGTTTGAAACTTTGTATGCTTCTTTGGGGTTACCTCTAGATGGAAGCTGTCGATTTTCTTTGATTTCCGTCAAATAATGTTACCACTGGCAATGACCTTTGATGAACTTAATAAAACTTAGTGCAGTTAAGCATCAATATTTACCTTTGACACACCCTGCAGGGCACATTTATGATCTGATCGCTTGCAAACTTGGTGTGCTTGTGTGGGGTGACATCTATATTGGAGCTGTCGATTTTCTTCCATTTCTGTCAAAAAATGTGACCGCTGACCTTTGAACTTGGTTTAGTTAGACCTCAATATTTCCTTTTAACACACCCTTCAGGGCACATTTATGATCAGATCACTTGGAAACTTGGTAAATGTGTTTGGGGTAACCTCTAGATGTGAGCTATTGCCTTTTTTCATTTCCATAAAAAAATATTATCGTTATCACCAGCCTTTGAACTTACTGCATTTGTGCATCAACTTATCCCTTTTGCACTCTCTGCAGGGTATATTTATGAATTTCCATAAAAAAAACCCCAAAAGCCATTGCCGCAAGCAATGACCTTCTACTTAGTGCAGAGCATTTGTGCATTAACATCTTCCTTTGGCATGCCTCAGACGGCACATTCATTATCAGGTTGTTATGAAACTTTGTATGCTTATGCAGGGTGACAAAGATAGGAGATTGCATTTGTCCATCAACATTCTTTGACATGGGCTGCAGGCCACATTTATCATAGGATTGTTTTTGAACTTGGTGTGCTCATTAGGCAAGACCTTTATATAAGAGCTATTGATTAGCATTCATTTTTGTGAAAAAAGTTGCCGTTTACAATAACCTCTGAACATACTGCATTTGTGTTTCAACATTCTTTTTTTAGCCAGTCTTACAGTTTACATTTAAATATGCATGGATTACTCTGACCTGACGTTGTGCACACACAATGCTGTTATGTTGAAATTTCATCAAATAACATTGGTACCAATGATCTTCAGTTTTGCCATTTCATTTAAAACTTACCAAGTTCAAGTTTGTCAAGTTGAGCTACAGTGCCATTGACACTTTCATTTCAAAAGTTATGGCCCCTTTTCACTTTTGACTTGGGTGAGGGGATAACCTTTCAAATTTTTGGCAGGTCATGGGCATATTGGCACATGCTTTGCATTGCCCCTCATGTTTACTTATGCAAGAGTCTGTGTTAGGCAGTACCATTCTGTCTCTCTAAATGTTTCCTCCCCTTAACTCCATTCAGTTCTAGACCACTTCATCCACCATTTGAATGTTGTAGGCTTCCTTGAGCCTCCATTTAAATTTAATCAAAATGAACAGAAATGTTACTTGATTTACCCTTATTCAGTGAAATTTACTTGTTGATGTTTTGCGAACCTGGTTGCCTCTAATGTCGTAGTGTTAAATATATTCAGTCGACCAAAATAAAAATATAAGGGTGCATGTTTTCAAGTATTCATTGACTTGTTCGTAGAATATAACAGTGACATCTGTCATATTTTGTCAGTTTTGTGTGTGTCATAAAATAGGGGATATTTCAAGGCTGCCAAATTTAAAATGACATAAAAACCTCAAAAAGGATTTTGAATCAAAAATAAAAGCATTTTTGAAATTATTTTTTCAGCTCTATAACAAAAACAACAAACTGAAATTTCAACAAAATCAGAGGAACTTTAATATTTTCGACATTGACGTTTTACCTTGACCACAATAGCATTCCAGGCTAACTTTTTGCCTGATAAAAAATGAAAGCATTTTCAGTTAGATAAAGTCTTTTTTGGAGATTATATTCCTAAAAGTTCTAAAGGCTGGGTCTCAAAATAAGGTTGAACTAAAAGGTAAAAAAACCCGTAAAATTGGCATCATCACAAGCATTGGGTGAAAATTTTATTTAAAAAAATACATAGAAGAGGAAAATTTCAAATGATCACAAAATGTCATGTGAAGTTTCACTTTGTAATTTATATATAAGGTGCTATACTGGTATCACAGAACTACATATTTTCCCAGAGGCGACCATTATAACGTTCAGGTGGAAAAAAATATGATCGCATCACTTTATTTTTGGCATTCAAATACCTCTGTCAAGTATAGCCCTTCAGACAACTTTTTCTGATCTGAAAACAGGGGGTCATGCAACAAATAAGAGAGAAAAACTGACACAAAGGGAAGTACCGGTCTTGTGCACATATTTTTCAGAGAATTCCCTACAAAAACACACAAAAAGTAAATTGTATTTTTTAGGTCCAAAAGTCATCAAATCACCCTCTTTTTTATCAGGAATATTCAACAATAATACAAGATGTCAATAGAATGTTTCAAACTTTTATTGAAACAATGGATTTTCCCAAGGCTGTTTATTTTTAGAGATTGCATCATTTCCGAGTGCAACATTTTAAGGCGGTTCACTCTAATTTCAATATTTACTTCCGCGATACCTATAATCATCCCCAACCCCACCAAAGAGACATTTTACCACTTCCATGAGATAAAAGAGTCATTTCTGCATTAGAATCCAACTTTTGGCTTTGGCAGAGTCAAAAACATGGAAAATTTGCTCTTTTAAGGAAAAGTGTCCAAACTTTGTCAAGTGGGCTTGAAAACTGGTATTGCCTCCAAAAGATTTTTCTATCCTGTTACTTTATAAATTAACTGAGAAGGATGAGATTTACAGCTTTCTTTAAAAAACTACCCTGATCCCAAAATAAAACTAACATCTGCATCAGCATAAAATATTTTTAGAAAAAATCTGTCTCATTTAACCATTCTGCAAGCAAAACAGTGTCCCAACCCCCATGGAACAATATGGATGTCAATTTTGTTTCCAAAATTGGGGATTAAGCTATATATTTCACCAGTATGAAAGGACTCTACCAGTTTATCCTAACAACTGATGTCAAATTTTGTTCCACCATCTGATGTAGTAAAATTTTGCCCTGAATAGGACCCCCCGGTATGCCCCTTTTCATCAAAATATGTGATATAATTCATAATTTAATTGATATTGACCCAAAACAAACCTACTGTGATATGAACTTTCCCATCTGTAATAGTTTTTAAACCACAGTCTGCCTTCTGAAGACATTTCACATTGTATTTGATGATATTTTGCAATTTTTGTAAAGGAAAAGACTCAGTTTTCTCAGTAAAGGCACATAGTCATTGGTATGGCACTGACAAAACATAAAACAGTGTTTTTTTCCAAAAGAATGACCAGTACCTGCCACTGTGATATCTCATAACACTGGTAAGATGCCTAAACCATCAAATACTGATTCTATAGTGCTATGCTTATGCTGCAAGTTCCCATAAGTGCACTTTCATAACCTTTGTTTTAATCCCCACAGACACCCATTCTGGCAAAAAGATTGAAATTGTTGAAAACATGTTTCCAAAGAGGATGAATCAGACATTTGCTTCAAGAATATAGTGGTATTTGATGTTTAATATACTTGTGCTTGTGTGTGTGTGGGAGGGGCGGGGGGGGGGGGGGGGGGGGGGGGTGAATGTTAGTAGCTGCCAATTATTGAAAATGTAGATCCAGGCAAGTGAAAAGCAAAGAAACACCATGTCTGATGAACAGACAGACACACAGACAGACAGACAGACAGACAGATAGGCTGGAAGTCACACATGTAGGAGGTCTACATGAGAGTACTGAATGGCATACAATGAAAAAGATAATGGAAGAGCCAGGGCAAGGTTGTTAAATTGAAAAATAACTCAGTGGAGTCTGAGTGCTGAAGCCTCGAAAGTAAATCATGAGAAACTGAAAGTGTATGATACTAACTTCAGTCTCTAAAAACATGTTGTTCAGTCTTTCCAAATGTTTATCATCAGCAGAAGGGTTAAATATGTGTGGGAGAGAGGACTTGGTTCAGGGAAAGAGCAATATTTCAAAACTGTCAATGTAGACTTATGCTGTATCGGGGGAACCATGACAGCACTAGTACTAGACAACTATATTGGTAGCTATGCACAGATGCCATTCACTCACATTTGTAATTTTATTATGTTATTTTCCACTGTAGCCCCACCCCCTCCTCAAATTTGTGTTCCAGGATACTCTTTCAATGAAGGAATTGTTTTCCAACATTTTGAAGAGCATAATATAGAAGAGAAAAACTTCTACATAATAGTGAATAGAAAGGCAGTGTAGGTTTTCTGTCTGTGTTTGAATGGTGATTTGGGAGGGGGTTGGAAGATTTGGAATCCTCCCTGCCCCTAGTAATGTGAGGAGAAACCATGGTTTAAATAAATATGTTAATAGGGTAAGATAGGCTGTTAGTTAGCAGTTGCCAGAGGTTATAGTGTGTTCCTGGGGAATACACTTGCTCAAGATGTGAATTTTCTTGCATGAACAGCCTTAGTTTTGGAAATATATAGCTTTTATTGCTTACTGTGACAAAAATGTAACTTCTCAAAACAATAAAATGGTTTGGTAAGGTGTATGGTCCCCAAATAAATATTTAAATGTGAAATAATCCCCCAAAATAATAACTGAATCTGGTCTGGAAGACAAAAAAATATTTCCTGTAGGTATCACAGAACTAAATATTTTCCCATAGGCAACCATTACAACGTTCAGGCGGAAAAAAATATGATCGCATCACTTTAATTTTGACATTCAAATATCTCTGTCAAGTATAGCCCTTCAGACAACTTTTTCTGATCTGAAAACAGGGGGTCATGCAACAAATAAGAGAGAAAAACTGACACAAAGGGAAGTACTGGTCACGTGCACATATTTTTCAGGGAATTCCCTTCAAAAACACACAAAAAGTAAATTGTATTTTTTAGGTCCAAAAGTCATCAAATCACCCTCGTTTTTATCAGGAATATTCAACAATAATGCAAGATGTCAATAGAATGTTTCAAACTTTTATTGAAACAATGGATTTTCCCAAGGCTGTTTATTTTTAGAGATTGCATCATTTCCGAGTGCAACATTTTAAAGTGGTTCACTCTAATTTCAATATTTAGTTCCGCGATACCTACTGAAATAACAAAAGTAACATTTTTACTGGAGAAATATAAAAAAATGGCTTAAATTTTGAAGGGACAATGTCAAAAATGGCGATAAATAAAAAAAACAAATAACAGCTATCACCATTTTTTTTTACCTCTACAACATACTATAATTTAAAAAAAAAATTGCATGCATTTTAATTTTTGACCCTCTATCTGAAATCACCTGACAGTTCAACCAAAATGGTTGGCAATTCACTGGGACAGCACTGCACTTTCAGATATAGTTTTTGTGGAGATAAAATTCCTAAAATTTTGAATGACTGAGGTTCAAAATGAGGTTGAAAGTAAAAGGTTGAGACAAAAACGATTTTGCCACATTGTGTAATATGTTTTTTATCTGTCTAAATTCTTCCTTTAAGTAAATGCATTTTGCTTCTAGACAACTTCATCACTTGAACCTTTGTTTAAATTTACTTATTTTAAAAGTTGTTTCTAGATATCTTGTTTTACATCAATTCGTTTTTGAGGCAGTTATCCTCATTTTTCATTACAAATGCAAATTTTGTGATGTGAACAGCTTTTCATTCAACCCTTTACCAAAATAATCGGCCGAATCCACCTGCGAAACTCATAATTTATCAGAGCAGTTAAAACACTTTTTTAATGTGAACAAAACCATATCATGTGACCTCCCCCTTCCATTGGAACAAGCTCGATAAAAAAAATTCTTAAAAAAGAAAATGATTAAATTAAAATAAATTCTGATATTGTGTGCGTTGGTTAAAGGGTTAAGACAGCTATGAAACGTCATACACTATTTTCTTGCTGTTTGAAATTATGCACTCATATGTTGGTAAAATTTGCGTTGTGAGGGCTCCAAATCGGTATTTGTTTTGGAGAAGAAACATACAAAGAAATAAATGAATAAGAAGTGACATCTTCAGATTGAATTGAGAAAATTAATGCTGAATATACTACATGTATAATATATGTTCATGCACAAAGCTTCATAACTTCACTTATCTTTACCCAATATGATTGATGGTGGCCTAGGGGGGTTTGATCATCCCCTACTAGGCAGGTCCTCAGGTGGCGGATAGAGGACGGCCTGCTCAATTGGGCAGGTTTGCTAATTTCTAATTGGCAGGTTTGCTCAATTGAGAGGGTTTGCTGCGAAATACACAAATACACAGCCCCGGACCAAAATGATCAGTCCTGCTAATTCCATCTGGCAGGCACCTTGTTTTCCTGTGAGGTGTGTTCCGAAGGCCCCGGAAGACGGAATCCTGGCACTTGAGGACTTGTGGCCCCAGTTAGGGCAGTCTCCAAGATGGAGATCAGGTCATAAACCTGGTTTGGCCCTGGTCTCCATTTTTCAGATAATGTCCAACACACTGCTTTGGCCCCAATTTCGGGAGTGGACGGATGGTCGGATGGCCTGTTCTGACCAATCGGGATCCCCCAACCCCCAAAATATCGGGTGTCACATCGGGGGGCATTGGGTGATCATTCAGTCAGTCATTTTTTTTTTTCATTTCTATCATCGATACGGAGTGTTGACTCTCAATGTAATTTTTAACCTTTTTAACATACACTGTTTTGTTCTGTCTGCATCAATTCTTCGTAGCCATTGTCATAGCTAAAGTCACACAGAAGATTGGTTGAATGACCACCACGACCTGGCACTTCCAATACACTCTACGGGTCAATCCTCCAGCGGTATGCATTAGCATCAACGCTAGGGGGGAGTATGCTGTTCATGCACTCTTGGTGTTGTTCGCTGGAATTCCGTAACGTAAACCCCAAGGTTGGGCTCGGAGTATGGGTGAGAAACCATGAACAGAAGAATTTTTAAAACATACACATGGATAATCAACCCAACAAATTTAAAAAACGAGGATATTCAGACTCTGACTCAGAAGAAGTAGTCACGGATTGTCATTCTTGGCTAAAATTTGTTATTGTATACTCTGACGAAGAAGGGAAACAGGCTACCAATATCAATCCGTTTGCTCTAGAAAAAGCTGTAAAAGGTATAGCAGGTACTGTCAATAGTGTTAAAAAATTACGATCAGGAGGACTATTGATAGAGTGTAATAGAGAAAACCAGGCAAAAAATTTATTACAAACAACAACGCTAGTTGATTTGAAGGTCAAAATCTTACCACACAGAACACTCAATAGCAGTAAAGGTGTAGTACGAACAAGAGAACTCTTTGGCGTAGATGAACTTGAAATTAAATCAGAATTAAAACCACAGGGTGTAAGTGACGTGAAACGAATCGAAATACGAAAAGACAGCACCACAATAAAAACAAACACTTACATTTTTACATTCAACACTGTACAACCACCGAAATCTATCAAGGTTGGTTACATGAACATCAAAGTGGATTTATATATTCCAAATCCACTTCGATGCTTCAAATGTCAAAAATATGGACACAGACAAAATAGCTGTAGGGGAAAAGAAACATGTTTTAAATGTGGTCAACAACATCAGGACCGATGTAATAACGCCGTGAAATGCTGTAACTGCCAGGGCAATCGTACTGCATCTTCTAAGGATTGCCCTGTGTGGAAAAAAGAAAAATATATACAAAAGATTAAATGTGAAAAGCAGATAAGTTTTAAAGAAGCCAGAGAAATAGTTACAGCAATGCCTGGTATGAGTTCATCTACCACATATTCAACCAAAGTAGCTCAAAAAGTTTCCACTAAATCTGTTGCATGCCAGACCCAACATACTTGGTTAAATGACATTGTACTGCCAACCTTGATAGAGCCTTGTACTATTTCACTGCTTCAAGAAACTGAACCCAAATCAACTCAAACTACAACCACTACTCCAATAACAGAAGAAAAATAAAAAAATGTTCCAAAAAAAAGATCAAAATAAAACTGCTTTTAAAGCAAACGAGATTAAAGGAAAGGAGACAAAATCAGACCAGAAAACTGAACAAACTAAATTGAAACCAGGACTGCAAAATCTAAGTCAGAGAAGGAAGTACAACAGAGAGCAAAAGAACAAAGAAAAAGAACAGCAAAATTTAAACTCAAACCGAACGCCCAAATTTCATAAAAATATTTCAAACATATTCGAAGGGTTGCAAGAAATGGATGTTGATGAGTGCATTAACACCACTTTTTCCAACAAAATGCCCCTGAGTTCGTCTCAGGGAGGGTCTCCTAACAGAAAATCTCCTAGGAAACCTTTTGGGGAAATTTCGCCCATATGTCCACCATCCAAATTACCAACTAAACATGGATAATACCAATATTACTAAAATTATACAATGGAATTGCCGAGGTTTTAGGGCAAATTTTAATGAACTGGGTCTTTTATGTCAAAAATATAAACCTGCTGCTTTTTGCTTGCAGAAAACACTCCTGAAGAAACCTGACACTCACAATCATCCTGTTTTCAAGGGTTATAATTCATATAATGCTTGGGCAGATGAAAATGACCTTCATGTGCGTGGAACGTCTCTCTTGGTCAGAAACGACATTATTCACAGTTCTGTATCTTTACATTCAAATTTACAGGCTGTAGCGGTACGCCTGACTTTGGACAAGACAGTCACGTTATGTTCAATTTATGTGCCTCCAAATAAATCACTTCACCTTCATCAGCTCCCAACACCATACATTTTGTTGGATGATTTTAACGCTCATAGCCCCATTTGGGGTGATTCCTGCAACAAAGAAGACCCGAAAGGCAAGACAACAGAAGAACTTGTTACAAAATATGACTTGTGTTTGTTCAATGATGGGTCAGATACTTACCTGCACCCTGCATCCGGTTCATACACATCAGTTGATCTTACAATTGCATGCCCTTCTATCTTCCTTGATTTTTCTTGGAAGGTGGAAGATGACTTATGCGGGAGTGATCACTTTCCAATTGTGTTGGAGAGTGTAGTTCCGGCAGATGATGGGAGAGTGCCCCAGTGGAACTTTAAAAAGGCTGACTGGGACACTTTCTCATCGCTTTGTTCTGAACGCCTCACACGGGAGAAATTTCAAGATAGTGCTGACCAAATTGACCATTTTACAAACGAGTTGCTTGACATTGCAAACACAGTCATCCCTAAAACGTCGGCAAATCCGAAATGTTTCATCAAACCATGGTTTGATAATGAATGTAAACAGGCTATAAAGGATCGCAAGTAGATATGAGCCGGTTATCGGTATCGGTTATCGGGTCTGCCCGATAACTGGGATATCGGAAGGTTTATCGGTTGTACCGATGAATTTTACCGGCTTCCGATATGGCTTCCGATATACATTAACGTTAAACCATAAGTAATAAGACTGTTTAACAAACATCAGTTTTAAATATTCGGAATTTTTACAAGTGATAGCACCGCGATACCACAATAATGTTATATCTTCACCGTTGTAATTTGTAATACGCCAGCTGCTCGACGACAGTGACACTCCATTGACAGGAAGAGGACACGACTGACGACTCGCGGGAAGATGGAAATTCTGGACCTGGACATCAACTCAACTCTAGAAGTGTTCAATGTTTTACACATGTGTACTGAAACGAAAACGAAGTGGGTACTGGGTAGGCCTATATCACTGGGTGCCTGTGTAGTCTACATACTATATCACGGCCCCTGTTGAATCATTAGGCCTGATTGATTTCTCTGTGAATTCAGCACAAAACAGACTGTCAGCCGCTCTTCTGTAAACACACCCATCTCGGTTGACTGAACGAGAACCTGGAAAATTCTGTGTGATCTTAACACTGTTGGGTGAAGTACATTCAAATAAGATTCGATCGTGATTTTTGTATAGAGTTGGTAGGTTTCTGCAGTAACGCTGGGTTGAGGGGCGACCGATTAACACAAAAAGCAGGTTGTGACCCCACATTGAAATGAGCATGACGCACTCGTCCCAATGGGGGATTCAGAACCTACATGTATGTTTAAAATTTTAATCAGTTTATTGAGTTTAATATGTTGTTGTAATTATGAACCATTTACCTCACTACCTCAGTTTGTGAGTGACCATTTGGTCCAAGTCGGCTGTAATATATTTTCAAACCTTGGCGGATCAAGGATTTTAAGAATCAAGATGGGATGGGGTGGGGGGGGGGGGTGGGGGGGGGGGGGGTTCGGTGTTAGGGACTCCTCACATGGAAAGCTGAATTTGACCAGTGTAACTGATAAAATCGTACAGTTTATCCATTTTGGGTGTCTTGCTTCAGTTTTTAGCTTAACTTGACATAGTCAAGATAAGCTATTGCCATCACGCGTGCGGAAGTCTGTTAGTCTGTTAGTCTGTGATGTCTGTTCACATTTTCCTTTAGCACGGGCTACACCCCGCAGTTCTTGTCTGATCATCACGAAATTTCATATGCAGGTTTGGGGTCATGTCTAGATGAGAACGTCCCCTTTTGGTCGCGATCGGGCAACCGGTATGGCTGCCCGAGCCCAAAACCCGAAAACCATTAGCACAGTCTACAGGTCGTATTTATGAAGGGATTTCATTGTAACTTGGTAGGATGCCTCTGTATAGTGCCTAGATGAGAACGTCCCCTTTTGGGCATGATCTATCAACCGTGATGGCTGCCCAAGCCCGAAACCCAAAAACTTTTAGCACAGTCTGCAGGTCATGTTTAATGTGGAGGGATTTCATTGTAACTTGGTAGGATGACTCCTTATGATGTCTAGATACGAATTTCCCCATTTGGGCATGATCTGCCAACCGTGACGACTGCCCGAGCCCAAAACCCGAAAACCTTTAGCACAGTGTACAGGTCATATTTATTGAGGAATTTCATTGTAACTTGGTGAGTTGACTTCATACAATGTCTAGATGAGAAAGTCCCCCTTTGGACGTGATTGGGCAACTGTGACGGCTACAGGAGCCCGAAGCCCGAAAACCTTTAGCACAGTATAGAGGTCATATTTATGAAACGATTTCATTGTAACTTGGTAGGATGATTCCAAATAATGTCTAGATGAGAACGTCCCATTTTGATCGCGATCATGCAGCCTTGATGGGTGCCCGAGCCCAAAAACCTTTAACATAGGCAAAAGGTCATATTTATGGAAGGATTTCATTGTAACCTGTTAGGTTGACTCCATATAATGCCTAGATGATGACATCCCCTTTCGGTCGTGATTGGTCAGTTGTGATGGCTACAAGTGCCCGAAGCCCGAAAACCTTGAGCACAGTCTACAGGTCATATTTATAAGGGATTTCATTGTAACTTCTTAGGATCACTCCAGATGATGCTCAGATGAGATTGTCCCCTATGGTTGCGATCATTCACCCATGATGGCTGCCCGAGCCCGAAGCCCGAAAACCTTTAGCACAGTCTACAGGTCATATTTATGAAGGGATTTCATTGTAACTTGGTAGGTTAACTTCATATAATGTCTAGATGAGAACGTGCGATCATTCACCCATGATGGCTGCCCGAGCCCGAAGCCCGAAAACCTTTAGCACAGTCTACAGGTCATATTTATGAAGGGATTTCATTGTAACTTGGTAGGTTAACTTCATATAATGTCTAGATGAGAACGTCCCCTTTTGGACATGATTGGGCAACTGTGACGGCTAAAGGTGCCCGAAGCCCGAAAACCTTTAGAACAGACTACAGGTCATATTTATGAGGGGATTTCATTGTAACTTGGTAGGATGACTCCAAATAATGTCTACATGAGAACGTCCCCGTTTGATCGCGATCATTCAGCCTTGATGGGTGCCCGAGCCCAAAAACCTTTAGCATAGGTAAAAGGTCATATTTATGGAAGGATTTCATTGTAACCTATTAGGTTGACTCCATATAACGCCTAGATGATGACATCCCCTTTTGGTCGTAATTGGTCAGCTGTGTTGGCTACAAGTGCCCGAAGCCCAAAAACCTTGAGCACAGTCTACAGGCCATATTTATGAAGGGATTTCATTGTAACTTCATAGGATCATTCCAGATGATGCCCAGATGAGATTGTCCCCTTTGGTTGCGATTATTCAACCATGATGGCTGCCCGAAGCCCGAAAACCTTAAGCACAGTCTACAAGTCATATTTGTGAAGGGATTTCATTGTAACTTGGTAGGTTGACTTCATATAATGCCTAGATGAGAACGTCCCCTTTTGGACATGTTTGGGCAACTTTGACGGCTAAAGGTGCCCGAAGCCCAAAAACCTTTAGCACTGTCTACAGGTCATATTTATGAAGGGATTTCATTGTAACTTGGTAGGTTGACTCCAAATAAGGTCAAGATGAGAACGTCCCATTTTGGCCGTGATCATTCAGCCTTGATGGGTGCCCGAGCCCAAAAACCTTTAGCATAGGCAAAAGGTTATATTTATAGAAGGATTTCATTGTAACATTGTTAGGTTGACTCCATATAATGCCAAGATGATGACATCCCCTTTTGGTCGTGATTGGTCAGCTGTGATGGCTACAGGTGCCCGAAGCCCGAAAACCTTGAACACAGTCTACAGGTCATATTTATGAAGGGATTTCATTGTAACTTCGCAGGATCACTCCAGATGATGCCCAGATGAGATTGTCCCCTTTGGTTGTGATCATTCAACCATGATGGCTGCCCGAGCCCGAAGCCTGAAAACCTTTAGCACAGTCTAAGGTCATATTTATGAAGGGATTTCATTGTAACTTGGTAGGTTGACTTTCATATAATGTCTAGATGAGAACGTCCCCTTTTGGACACGAGTGGGCAACTGTGATGGCTTCAGGGGCCCAAAGCCCGAAAACCTTTAGAACAGTCTACAGGTCATAATTATGAAGGGATTTTATTGTAGCTTGGTAGGATGACTCCAAATAGTGTCCAGATGAGAACGTCCCCTTTTGGTCACGATCATTCAGCCTTGATGGCTGCCCGATCCCAAAAACCTTTAGCATGTCTGTAGGTCGTATTTATGGAAGGATTTCATTGTAACTTGTCAGGTTGACTCCATATAATGCCTAGATGATGACATCCCCTTTTGGTCGTGGTTGGTCAAATGTGATGTCTACAGGTGCCTGAAGCCCGAAAACCTTTAGCACAGTCTACAGGTCGTATTTATGGAGGGATTTCATTGTAACTTGGTAGGTTGACTTCATATAATTTCTAGATGAGAACGTCCCCTTTGGACGCAATTGGGAAACTGACGGCTACAGGGGCCCGAAGCCCGAAAACCTTTAGCACAGTCTACAGGCCATATTTATGAAGGGATTTTAATGTAACTTGATAGGATGACTCATTTTGGAATAATTTCATTGTAATTTTGTTGATATATGTTAACTGTGAGGGCCACATATATTAACTGTGAGGTCATATTAACCCACCCCTCAGCTCTTCAGTACAGTGTACACCTCATATTATTTTTATCATAAACATAGCACACAGGGAACAGAAATGAACATATTCCCAATTATCACAATTCTTGTCTTATTTCATAATCCTTTCATAAACATTGAACATTTTCCTTTTCATCAAACACAACATCAAACACAACACACAAGTTAAGCTACAGTGTCATTGACACTTTCATTTAATCCAACTGTGCCACGGAACTTTTGGCATCACAGTTTTTGAGGGAAATAATTTTTCAGAACGTATCTCGGTGGTGAGGCAGAAGAGAGTGAGAGTATGTTCGACAGTGCGAGGCTATCTTTGCATGAACAGTTGGACCCTGAGGTCGTAAAATAATTTCCATTGCTAAATATCAAAGACTTATAGCATCGAAAATTACATTATGGCAATAGAGTCCAACCCCTCATAGTGTGTGGCGCAAAGTGGGTTGGGGAGGGGGGGGGGTGGGGGGAGGGAGTAAATTGGCCCAGCATTAGTGTCATTCAGTGGTGGCACGCAAAACATAACAGTGACTAGGAGAGGAGCTATTTAGTACAGAGATCACTCAGATCAAACACCTTACCCACCCCCCCCCCCCCCCCCCCCCCCCCCCCCCCCCCAGCCACACACACAAGTTCAATTTATGGTGACCAGTCGTGTAACTCCCATGCAAGATTGGCAGTGGGATCGTTCGCTATTCAAGAACTTGATTGAAAAAGTATTCAAGCTAACAGTAGCACAAAAATAATAGGCTTTTAGTTTTATTTTCAAGAGAAGGAAAAAGTGAAATTCAACAGTTGACAAAACTCGAAAAATTCATAACGATAGTCCAAACATTAGATGCCATTGTGCCATAATAAACATCTTTGCCTCAGTTTAGGAGCTATCCTGTCTGAAGTGAACTCTGTAATATAATTACAAAGCATTTCAGGCAGAACAGTTCCACGATGATCAAATGTTAACAACCCTTTACCTAAGCAGAACTCATTTTAGAAATATTCTCGTTTTCCCCACTTTTTTGCTTCCAAAGCATAGGTTATGACCCCTCATTAGAACGAGCCTGATATGCTCGTTCAAATGAGGGATCATACCTTGTTTTGAGAGCAAATGAATGAAAATCTGGAAAAAAAGGACTAAATGCTTATTTAATTGATTTCCATGTATAGCACAGGCAGGATTTTCCGTTATGTTCGGTAAATGGTTAACGGCGATAATAATTTTTTTCATTTGTGATAAATGAGCCAGTTTCTGATCCCTTTCTACTTGTAATATATTCGATCTCATATTTGAACAAAAATGCTGACCGCAGCAGACATAAACAAAAATGGTTGTTTTCGACGCAAAATCATTTTATAACTGAGAAATAATTCTAAAATGATAGCCTTTATATGAAGATGAAGGTATCAAATTTGTGTTCGAATTTTGGTATGCTTGTCAAAATGAGTCACTTAGTACTTAAATTTCAGGAGAGGGAGATTACCCCTTATTATTAACAATATCTCTGCTTTCTCTGGATTCAACCGAGAGCGCCTATCATTGTAGATCAGCCCCGCCTCACTGAAGAGGCGCTCACTTGGAACACTCGAGGGAGGGGGAGCTAGATATTTTCTTGCAAGATGACACAAAAGAGGAAAGCGATGGCCATTTACGGCCCACCAGTGAAGTGGGTTATCACCACGAGGCTGAAGTGGTTCACTAAGATAGTTCTGTATTATATGTGCAGGAGTGGGTGCACTGGTAGTTGATAATGCGATGCCTTTGCTGGATAAGATTTCTGCATATTCTGCAGCAAATTTATCTTGTTTGACAGTCTTTGGAGGTGTTGGCCCTTCACCTGAAGTGATTTCTTCAGTCCCAGGTCCATTTTTACTTGAAGACGACGCAGCCAGGTTTAGAAATATTTCGTCTTTGAGCCATTCTATCACTTGCTTTTCTGTATCGCATGTTCTAAAAAAAATCCCCTTATAACGAGGGTCCAAAAGTGTTGCCATAGTACAAAGTTTTTTTTTTTTCTATTTCGTGAAAGCGTCGTGTTAATGAATCAAGAATTGTTTGCGTAAGGGTCTGAATCCCCCTGTCATGATCCCCATGTTTTGCAAGAGACCTGGCCAACATTTCAACTGATGGTATTATTGTGGAAATAGAGGCATTACTGCTTGATACTTCTTTTGTTAGTGTTTCAAATCGTTCAAGGGTCTTCACAAAAGTTTCTGCTAAAATCCACTGGTTAGCAGTAAGGATTGGAATTTCATAGAGGCTACTAAATTCGACAATGGCCGATTTCTGCTCAATCAGGCGTTTGAGCATATAAAATGTGGAGTTCCACCTCGTGGACACATCTTGCAAGATAGAATGTTCTTTGAGGTTATGTTTAATTTGGATTTGTTTTAGTCTGTTGCATGCTAAGGGGGAATGCTTGAAGTGGCCCGCGATTTTGCACGATATCGATAGCATATCATTCACGGCCCTCTGACTGTCAATACCGTCATTAATACAAAGTTGTAAAGTGTGTGCAAAACAACCCTGACTATCAAATTCTGCTATTCTCATCCCACATGCTGCATTAGCGGCATTATCTCGCAAAATTGTGAGTACTTGATCACGTGTTATACCCCACATTGTCACCATATGTTCTATACCACTTGCAATGGCTTCCCCTGTGTGTCTACCAGAAAAAGAGGAAGCGTTTAACACACAAACCTTTCGTTCAAATTTCTCAGAGATCCAATGACCAGTTAGTGACATCAGTGAATGTGATCCCATGTTTGTGGACCAAATATCAGTTGTAAAAGAAATTGTATCCATGGTTTTTAGTTCATTTTTCAATTCGTGTTTTTTACGCTCATACATCTCTGGAATGAGCGAGTGACTCAGGTGGGTCCTGGATGGTAGTTTATACCGAGGTTCCAGTTGCTGGCAAAATCGTATAAAACCAATATCTTCAACCATTGAAAATGGCTGAATGTCGAGACAAACCATTTCTGCTAGTCGATTTTTTGCGGCTATTGTACAGGGGTCTTGAGGGGACCATGGCGCCACTCTGTTAAGGCTTTCAGTAAGCTGAAGTTGCTTGTGGACCAATTTGGCTTGACTTGTTGTGGATTCTGATTTCACAGTCTTGTCTTTTTCTTTTATCTGCTTTGCCATCTTCTCCGCATCTTCAAATTCTTTAAACAAAACTCCATGGTTATGCTGTAAGTGGCACTTTAAATTTGTGTTTGTGAAATCTTTAGTTGATTTGCCACCTCTCGACACGGAAGCCTTGCAGGAATTACATATAGCTTTTGTTGTGTCTGCTGGACTAACAATAAAATAATCCCAAATCTTGCTAGTTTTAGGCATTTTAAATGTTTACAGCACAATTTACAAATGAAATTCAACACTGATCAGTACTTAGTCAACTTGATAGGGAATATTGATAGAGAATATTCAAAGTAAGACGCAACTGAAATAGTAGAAATACGTAATATTCAATGCGTGTTTGCTCATGATGCAATAGCTGTGACTAAAAGTGGTTGCACTTGTTCACTGTGGTAAAAAAGCCCTGCTTCAGTAATCACTGGTAGAAAAGGACCGAGTAACCAGTGCTTGGTGTAAAAGTTCTCTAAAATGGGCAACATGAGTTTTAATGATTGGCTAAAGTTGAATGTATATCTGTGTTTGCGAACATGATTAGCTCGTGTGCCGAATATATGACCTTAAATGCCAGTAATTAATTAAATAAACATGAAAGTGGTTGCAGCTTTCCATCAGTGATGGCCTGATTGGCCTCCACAAAGCGAGTTTACTAGGTTGTGTCTTGTGTGTGTGTGTGTGTGGGGGGGGGGGGGGGGGGGGGGGGGGGGAGGGGGGGGGGGGGTGTTGTGTTGGTTATTATTGGTCAACTTGACTGGAATGATGCCTATTCGCTGTGGTAAACAAGACACGTTTTCTTGGCGTGTGTGTATGTGGTGGGGTGGGGGGGGGGGGGGGTGCAGATGGGGACTTACATGTAAATGGCTGTAGGCCTACCCGAGTTTCCATCTGCATTAGTAGCATTACAGTCATAATTTCCCGTGTATGCCCTTTAAAATCAATAAATGAAGCTATCAAAATGGTCTGCAATGCATGGATGAAAATCAGTTCTTCTTGTTAGTTACATGTATACATATAGATTCTTCCGCTGAGGTGGTCTTTAGTTGGCAGGATGGGAGGGGGGGAGGGGCATGTGCACTAAATAATTCGTAAATTGTCCCCAAAACACAACCCTCGCCGCATTTTTTTATGGCTCTCTGGGTCCTTCAGTCAGTAAATGACAGAAATTCAACTTTTTAACCATATACCCAATGCCTAGCTGAAGCAGGCGACACTCGCGAAAATAATAATTGTGTGATTTGCATGTAGATGTTCATTTTCCCCAAACCTAGGTTATGAGCAATTTGGAAGCCAAAACAAAAAGTGAAAATCTAAAAATTAATTACTGGTCAGGTTTTGTCGTTCCGTAATTTACGTTGGATAAAGGAGTTGAAACAACTTGTTATTTCTAGTGCAGTAAAATGATGGGGGGGGAGGGGGGGGGGATTTTTCCCTGCTTTGGGACCGACTTGACTTGACTCTTGATCATGGGGCAACGGTGGCGCCAGGGCCTCATTGGTAACTTCTTTTTGGGCCAACTTTTTGTTTTCCTCTTTTAATTCATTCTAGGTGTCCGATACTGACCGTTTTTCCAAACGTTCCGGTAGCTCATGCGTCGTTGATCAGTATACTCGCGGCGGGATGTCACAGAGCCAATCGAACACATTCACCGCAAAACATTTCGTGTGCCTCGAACATGACCGTAGGGCGTTTTGTTAAGGGCCTATATAAGTAATGAAATTTTGTTTATTTTGAAAATACTCACCTCTGATACTCCTTCAATTCAAATTAAATATACACAAAATGTACATCAAAATGAAGGCTGGGATGTATAGGATACGAAACACGTGTAATCAACTCATAGAGTCGACTGTAGGCACCACTGGATCCTGGAAGTCTGCTGCCGTATTTGCACCAGAACTGATAATTTAATAATATTTCACGAAAACAACTTGTGGCTAAATATGCTTTACATATCCAAGAACAAAGCTAGGGGATAAAAATTCTTCAAAACACGGCGACAGAGCTGCATTGGGGAACATTCCAAAGCCTTTGCTTTTGTTTACGTATGAGTATACTTTCGATTTCCGGCCGACGTAGTCGGACAGAAAAAGCATGTAAAAACAACGCCGTCTAAAATCAAATAATGAAAAAGATCGCCTTCATACAGTATACTGTTATTAGATAGAGATTTCACAGTTGCCATATTCAATACAAGGTATCATGATACGTGTTGAAATTTCTTAGAATTACGATTTTGTTTTTCGATGGAAATTCGTGGTAACGAGTGCTTTGCGCATGTCTGTCGAGCATGGAAACCATCTTCAATAAAAAATGCAGACAGTGTTGTCCTTGTCCAAAATGCAGTCCTATCGCTGTATTCGAAAGTGTTTTGAATGCCTAGCTTTGTTCTTGGATATATGAAGCACATTTGGCCACAAGTTGTTTTGATGAAATATTATTTTATTATCAGTTCTGGTGCGAATACGGTAGCAGACTTCCAGGAACCAGTGGTGCCTACAGTCGACTCGATGAGTTGATTACATATGTGTTTCGTGTTCTATACATCACAACCTTCATTTTGATGTATAATTTGTGTATATTTAATCTGAATTTAAGGAATATGAGAGGTGAGAATTTCAAAATAAACAAAATTCCATTACTTATATAGGCCCTTAAGCTGTCCCTTGGTAAACATATTATTCTTCCATGTTATGACCCCCCCCACCCCCTCCCTCCAACAATTTATCCCAACAATTTATCGTTTATATACCTTAATGATTTGTAACATTAGAGAGGCCCGCACTACAGACAAAATCGAGTTATGATTTAGGCCTTGTAAATTGATTGCATAAAATGCCATCTTGTCGCTGTTAAGGAAGTAATTGACTGTTGTTCCAGTAGTTTATGGTTTACACATTACAAGTTATCGGATCGGAGCGGCCGATAAATTTACCGAAAATATCGGATATCAGCTTTTACCGATAACCGCAGTTTCGGCCCATCTCTAATCGCAAGAAAACTGAACGGGAATTTAACAAGTCACCAACCACACATAACTGAGATAGACTACGCATAAATCGGGCAAAAACAAGACAACTAATAAAACAAAAAAAGAAAAGTTCTTGGGAATCTTACGTTTCTAAGATTAACCAAAACACCCCCATCACTAAAATTTGGAAAATGATTAAAAAGATTAAAGGAAAAGAAACAAAATCAGCTATACAACACCTGAAGGAAAACAACACCTTAATTACATCTAAAACAGAAATTTCAAATACTTTGGCCTCTACATTTTCAAAACATTCGTCTGAAAATTGTAATCCAGAATTATCAAAATTAAAACAAACAGCAAGAAAAGCAAAAGATCAAATTTACCTCCAACAATTTAGAGGATTACAATGAACCTTTCTCTACGGAGGAGTTATGCAACTCCTTGCATAGAGCAAAGGATACTGCCACTGGTCCCGATGAAATTCACTACCAAATTTTAAAGCATCTGCCTCAATCTTCACTTGAACTTTTATTATCAATTTTTAATGGCATTTGGGTGACTGGCCAGTTTCCACCATCCTGGCGTAAAGCAACAATAATTCCTATTCCTAAACCTGATAAAGATCACAGCAACCCAAGCAATTACAGGCCTATTTTGCCTTAACCAGTTGTCTGTGCAAAACCATGGAGATGATGATCAATGACCGACTTGTCTGGTTTCTGGAATCGAACAATCTGCTTGCGGATGTTCAGTGTGGTTTCAGAGGCCAGAGAAGTACTGTGGATCATTTGGTCAGACTTGAAATGTTTATTAGAAATGCCTTCGCCAGAAGAGAACATCTGGTCGCCATCTTCTTTGATCTGGAGAAGGCATATGATACGTGGACGTATGGGATTTTAAAAGATCTTTTTAACATGGGGTTGAGAGGGCGTATGCCCCTTTTTATTGAAAACTTTTTAAAGGACCGCCAATTTCAGGTTCGTGTTGGGTCAACGTTATCTGATCCTCACGAGCAGGAATTGGGGGTTCCTCAGGGTAGTATTTTGTCTGTTACCCTGTTTTCGATAAAGATCAATAGTATCATCGATGCAATTGAGAATATGGTAGATTCTTCATTGTATGTTGATGATTTTTAGCTCAACTTTGGCAAAGCCAAATTTGAGCTTATGCCATGGCCCGTCGTCCGTCTGGCCGTCTGTCCGTCAACAATTGGATACGGCTCGGGCTATAGGCCGTATTTATGAACTGATCTTTACGAAACTTCTTGGGTACCTTTGTTATGACCATGGGACGAGAACGAGTGTTTTTGGGTGCAGTCCGAAATTCAAGATGGCTGTCAGCCACCATTTTGTACCGACGATGCAGAAATCTGTTTTTTGTACAGAACTTCCATATGAAAGCTCTGATTTGAATAATTTTTTGTATGAATGTTTAGTTCCATGGGATACATCACATATAATACAGGTTTTTTTCTCGTGCGTAAATTATGCAAATTAGACTAACTTTGATGTTTTTTAGTGTTACTTTCAGCACTGTAGTGCAAATGCCAATACGGCTTTGGCTAGAGGCCGTATTTATGAACCGATCTTTACGAAACTCCTTGGGTACCTTTGTTATGACCGTGGGATGAGAACGAGTGTTTTGGGGTCTGGTCTGAAATTCAAGATGGCCAATGGCAGCCATTTTGTACAAAATTTGGTGCAATCAGATTTTTGCACAGAACTTCCATATGAAAGCGCTGATTTGAATAATTTTTGTGTGAATGTTTAGTACCATGGGATACATCGCATATAATACAGGTTTTTTTCTCGTGCAGAAATTATGCAAATTAGATGAACTTTGATTTTTTCAGTGCTACTATACACAGTAAGTACACATGTCAATACGGCTCGGGCTAGAGTCTGTATTTATGAATCGATCTTCACGAAACGTCTTGGGTACCTTTGTTATCACCTTGGGACGAGAACGAGTGTTTCTGGGTGCGGTCCAAAATTCAAGATGGCTGCCAGTGGCCATTTTGTACCGAAATTAGGTCTAATCAGTTTTTTGTACACAACTTCTATACGGCTATGGCTAGAGGCCGTATTTATGAACCGATCTTTATGAAACTTCTTGGGTACCTTTGTTATCACCGTGGGATGAGAACGAGTGTTTTTGGGTGTGGTCCGAAATTCAAGATGGCCACCAGCAGCCATTTTGTACCAAAATTAGTGCAATCAGTCTTTTGTACAGAACTTCTGTATGAAAGTTCTGATTTGAATAAATTTTTGAATGAATGTTTAGTAACATGGAATACATCACATATAGTACGGGTTTTTTTCTCGTGCAGAAATTATGCAAATTAGATGAACTTTGATTTATTCAGTGCTACTTATACACAGTAAGTGCACATGTCAATACGGCTCGGGCTAGAGGCTGTATTTATGAACCGATCTTCACAAAACTTCTTGGGTACCTTTGTTATCACCTTGGGACGAGAACGAGTGTTTCTGGGTGCGGTCCAAAATTCAAGATGGCTGCCAGTGGCCATTTTGTACCGAAATTAGGTCCAATCAATTTTTTGTCACAACTTCTACACAGCTCATATTTGTGAACTGATCTTCACGAAACTTCTTGGGTACCTTTGTTTTCACCTTGGGACAGGAATGAGTGTGTTTTGGGGTGCCTTTGTTATCACTGAGCTATGAGAACAAATATTTTGGGTTCAGTCAGACCCATTCTGGGACTCAGATTTTTTTATAGTTTGGCATCTGACTGTCACCCACCTTTACAATACTTTACCTATACATTTGTTACGGGCAACGGTCAGTATTTATGTACAGACCGTTACAATACTTTATATGTACCTTTGTTATCAGGTGATTACCTAGATGTTTGTCATTGCTGTGTCACATACTATACATGTACATGTCTTTGTCTTGACAAGTTGAGCTACAGTGTCATTGACACTTTCATTTAATCTGCTATAGCAGCAAGAAAATGAATGCTATAGAACGCAAACTTCAGCTGTGTTTAAACAGAATCCAGAAATGGGCTTCAGAAAACGGTTTTAAGTTTTCAAAGACTAAAACTAACTGTGTTCATTTCTGCAAGCTCCGGAAGCATCATCTTGATCCAGAGTTGAAAATGGATGGAGATAACATTAAAGTTGTAAAGGAAGTGAAATTCTTAGGTTTGTTGTTTGACAGCAAACTGAATTTCACTTCTCACATAAAACAACTGAAAGTTAAATGTAAGAAAGCATTAGACCTCCTGACGGTTGTTGGTAGCACTGATTGGGGTGCTGACCAAAAAACATTACTTCATCTGTATAGATCACTTGTTAGATCTAAATTAGATTATGGTTCTGTAGTTTACAGATCTGCAAGGAAGTCGTATCTCAAGCCACTTGATGCGATTCATAATAGTGGCATTAGAATTAGTCCAGGTGCATTTCGAATATCACCAATAGATTCAATGCTTGTTGAAGCTGAGGAGCCTTCACTTGAGAAGCGTCGAATTAAACTGTCGCTTCAATATGTATCTAAACTTTTGGCTAATAAATCAAAAATCCTGCTTATAATTGTGTTTCAGAACCTCCAAATGTTGAATTTTTTAACCACCACCAGAAACATATTCCTCCATTGGGAATTAGAATTAAACCCCACATGGAGTCTGCCAAAATTGATTCTAATTCTATAAAAGAAAACCTTAAATCACATATTCCTCCTTGCCATCTTAGAAAACAGTTATTTTGGATCTTGCTTCTTTCAAAAAAATCTGATACCAATTCTTTGCAGTTTGAACAAAAATATGCCGAAATAAAGTCCAGGTATACTGCATATACAAAGATCTTTACAGATGGATCTAAAGATGGTGACAAAGTATCATCAGCTGCTGTTACTGGTGATCATATTACCTCAATCAGAATACCAAATCAGAGTTCTATTTTCACAGCTGAAGTTAAAGCTATACAACTCGCACTTGAACACATCGAGAATGTACAGGAAAGGAAGTCAATTATTTTTTCTGACTCTCCTTCCACTTTACTTGCTTTACTCAACCCCAAGTTGAAGAACCCTCTCATTATGGAACTTTGTGAGAAGTTATCAACTCTCATGTCTGACCAATGTGATATCGTGTTTTGCTGGTAACCCGGACATGTAGGTATCGCTGGTAACACCAAATCAGACAGTGCGGCAAGACAGGCTTTATCCAAACCTCGCACTGATTTCAAGATTCCGTTCAGTGACTTTAAGCCTCATATCAGTAGTTACATCAAATCTATGTGGCAAGTGGAATGGGATGGAGCGACAAATAAGCTTCATCGCTTTCGACCGACTATTTCAGATCTCTACCCGTCTCGTAACCTTTGTAGAAAGGATCTTGCAATTTTGACACGGTGTCATATTGGTCATACACGACTAACACATTCTTGTTGGAGGGCACTGTGCGACCAAAATGTGTTCCCTGCCAACAGATGTTGTCAGTGGAACACATTCTTTTACATTGTACTGATTTTAATCTTAGTAGACGACAGTATTTTAATGTTGTGTCTCTTCGAGACCTATTTTACAGAACAAATTCTCATAAATTTCTGTCGTTCTTGAAGGAATTCAAGCTTTTTAATTAATTTTCAAATTGTTTTTAATCTTTTAATCAAGACTCTTCAAGTCTCAATTCATCAGGTTGATTTTGAAGTTATTCACTTCTCTTCTTTCATTACCCTCTGTTGTTTTAATCACTTTTCTCTTTTACAGATCTCTTGTAGTTATTTTCTATTTTTATTTGGTCTTTTTACTTCATAACTGAAAATGAGTTTTTACTTTCCACTGTTTTCTCGCCATGATATAGCCTTAGCTGCTGATGTGGCATTAAGCACCAATAAATAAATAGATTGATGGTGGAGTTACCCCTCCTTTTGCTAAAGTCATGATTGCTTCTTTCGATACAAACATTTCCATACTGCAATAGGATGGGAGTCATTGATTTTCTGAAGTCGCATGAAGAAGTCCCAGTTTAAGATACCAATTGGGGAGTGACTGGTAGAGTGCTGGAAGCCCATATTTGGGCTTTATTCTGAAGTGCAGGCCCCACAACTTAAATAGTCATATTCAGTGGATGTGCTTTGTATTGTCTGAGGTGATATTTCATCTGAATGGGTTTGCCTTGTTACACAGTTTATTGGAGAGTGCCCATAGAGATTTTCAAGGCCCTGTCTTAATTTGTCCTAGCTGAGACCTTTGGTCATTATCCCATCCTCCCACTTCCCTCCAGGGAAAATGGTAGGATGTGGTAATGACCGGAGGGTTTTAGTTAGGACTATGCCTTCACAAACCCTGGCATTTAGAACTGTATATACTATTAAAAAAAATAGGTGATATTTGATAAAAGTGAGATATATGAAGAAATATATTTATATTATCATCAAAAAGACAGCTGAGGCATTGCACTGTGACATATGGTGAACGATTTCAGCGATAGTTGGGTGTCTGACAAGCACACATTCCACGAACTGTGCTGTAGAAGACATCGACGGTTAGTCAGAGAATTTTCCACATTCAGTCCAAGACCTCAATACCTTGTAAATCCTCCTTTGTTTGTGAGACAAGCGTGGATCCGACGTGGCATACTCCTCACGAAACATCTAATATCAGCTTGACTGATGTTTTTCCATTCTTCTGTAGTGCAGTGGCGAGTTCCTGGACATTGATAGGGGGCTTTTGGCATTATCGTATGCGCCTGCCAAGCATATCCCAGACGTGCTCGATTGGTGAAGGGTGTGGAATTAGTTCTGGCCAAGGCAGTGTAGTGATGTTTTGCTCCTATAGCAGCACGGGCATGTGTGCGCTTGCATTGTCATCTTGGAAAATGACTCCATGGCTATGACGATGCGCAAATGGCACAATGAGCTGCTAACATGTTGTCACAGTAGTACTGCCCTGTGACATGCCCTTGGATGACATGTAATGCTGTTCTACTTGTCATGGTTATGCCTCCCCACACCATAACCGATCCACCACCAAGACGATCGTGCTAATGCGTTACATCATGGTATCGTTCTTTCCGCCGCAGCCACACTCTGTTTCCCCTGTCGTGGAAGTTGAGAGTGAACCTCGAATTCATCGGAAAACATTACATTGCTCCACCAACGATTGTCCCAGTGCTGTTGTGCTCCACACCAATTAAGCCTTGCTGCGATGTAACATTCAGTCAAACGTGGAATTATTCGAGGTCGTCAAGTGAACAAATTCCAGCTGTGTAGGCGATTTCGGATAGTCTGACCACTGACTCACACAGCTGTCATTCGGTGCAGCTGCTGTCTAATTTCTGAGGCACTTTGATGGTGGTTACAAAGTGCTGTGGTTCAGATGAAATGATCTTGGTTAGCAGTTGTCGCCCTTGGACGACCTGACCAACGTCGGTAATCAACATTGCCTGTCTTACAGTAGCTTGACCACAACCTGCTAATCACCGATTGAGTAATGTTGAGAATTTGAGCCACTGCAGGTTGCCTGTTGCCAGATTCCAACATGCCAACGGCACATAAACATTCATCACATGTCAGTCTTCACATACCTCAAAAGTTACATTTCGACCAGAAACAATTGACGAACAAGTTTATATCAAGAAAAGAACGCTGAGTCCTCTGGAAAGCCCATCCAGTACAAATGAAAATTTCAAAACGTCCCAACAGACATTAACGCGGCGCTCACGCGAAAAACCTGCACAAAGTTTACGTGGGTCGATATTCATGATCCACACTAAATTTGGTAACATTGATGTGTCCAACCACGCGCATCCAACACCATTTTTCAAAAATATCAACATCAGTTTGGATGTCCCCCTCCTTTTTTTGAATAGTATACATTAGAAACGCAGTATTGCAACTTTTTTTCAGTTTACATCATTTTTGACATTTTGTGAGTGACTTAGTGCATGGTCATATCTCTGTTAATAATCATTTGTAACTATATAACTCAAACAAGGCTACCTCCAAAAGATTTCCCATACATTGATGAGGACATTAGTAATGTTTGGAGCCTAAACAAACTTGTTTCCTTAAACATTGACATACACATTCAACCATTCCATAGAAATAGCATTAGTTGTGCTTCATTGAATGATTTTCTGGTGATTTGTTTTGCGATCACAGATCAGTGTATATTATTTTATTACTGTTATCATTATCGTATCAGAACATTTCACGCCTTTTGAAAAGAACTAAGCAAAAAGTCTCTACAGTGTTCTTCATTGAGTGCTCAGTCTATTCTGAAGACGGGTAAGATCCGTAAAAAATGGGCAACCTAAGACAGGGATAGCTGGCTTGATTAAAGCATTGAATGTGGAAACTGTATAAATGAGTGAATTCCAAATCTATTGATTATGCACTGTCTGTCCTAATGACGGGTACGATCCATAAAAAATGGGCAACCAAAGACAGGGATAGATGGCTTGATTAAAGCATTGAATGTACAAACTGAATAGATGAGTGACTTTCTGTTTATTTGATAATAGGCAGGATGCTACTATTTCAGTACACCTAGAGAAGGGAAGAATGTGAATCCTCAAGTTGCCAAGACAATGATGAATGTATACATATATATACCAGATTGCTTTTGAGATTGCAATGTGAATCTTGAGAAGTCATTCAATGAAGCATGGCCAACTGCACTCCTGTGGCCAGATTAGTTGTGTATATCAACATTTATGGTGACAATAGGGCCTTGGGTTCATGGAAAGGCATTGAATTTGACGAAGGGTCATTCAGGGCTCTGCAATACCTGAAATGTGTCTGGAGGCCTTGAAAAGCCTTGAATATTCTTGAAATATGAATGCGGACGAATCCCGTAATCATAACTATACTATTCAAAAAAAGTAGGGGATATCCAAACTGATCAATGTTGATATTTTCGTAAAATGGAAATGGATATGGGTGATTAGACACATCAGTATGTTACCAATTTAGTGTGGATCATGAATCACCAGCCCATGAAAACTTCAGACAGATTTTTCATACTAATGCCTCTTTAATATCTGTGGGGTACGTTTTGAAATTTTCATTTGTACTGGACAGGCTTTTTCAGAGGTCTCATTCTTTTCTTGGTATAAATTCTTTCATCAATAGTTTCTGGTTGAAACGTAACTTTTGAGGTATGCAAAGACTAACATATGACGAATGTTTATGTGCCATTGACATGTTGGAAGCTGGCAACAGACTCAAATTCTCAACGTTACTCAATCAGTGATTAGCAGGTTGTGGTCACGCTACTGTCAGATAAGCAATGTTTATGACGGACATCGGTCAGGTCGTGCAAGGGAGACAACTGCTGACCAGGATTGTTTTATCTGAACCACAGCATTACGTAACTGCCATCAAAATGCCTCAGAAATTGGACAGCAGCTGCACCAAGTGGCAGATGTGCGAGTCAGTGGTCAGACTATCCGAAATTGCCTACACAGCTGGAATTTGTACACTCGACGACCTTGAATAATTCCACGTTTGACTGAACGTCATATTGCAGCAAGGCATAATTGGTGTTGAGCATGACAGTGCCAGGACAATCATTGGTGGAGCAACGTAATGTTTTCTGATGAACAGAGGTTTACTCTCAACTTCCATGACAGGGGAAACGTGTGGCGGCGGCAGAAGTAACGTTACCAAGGCATAACCCATAAGGCAGCACGATTGTTTTGGTGGTGGATCGGTTATGGTGTGAGGAGGCATAACCATGACAAGCAGAACAGCATTGCATATCATGCAAGGGTGTGTCACAGCTAGGGCAGAACTACCATGACAACATGTTAGCAGCTCATGTGGTGCCATTTGGGTGACGTCACAGCCGTGGCTTCATTTTCCAAGATGACAATGCAAGAACACACAGGGCCCATGTCGCTACAGAGTCCCTCCAGGAGCAGAACATCACTACACTGACTTGGCCAGAACTAAGTCCAGACCTTTCACCAATCGAGCACGTCTGGGATATGATAGGCAATGTTCTTGACAGACGTTGGTCAGATCGTCCAAGGGCGACAACTGCTGACCAGGATTGTTTCAGTCGAACCACAGCATTACATAACTGCCTTCAAAAATGCCTCAGAAATTGGACAGCAGCTGCAACGAATGACAGATGTGCGAGTCATTGGTCAGACTATCCAAAATCGCCTACATCATCACGGCCGTTGATTCATTTTCCAAGATGACAATGCAAGAGCACACAGGCCCGTATTGTTACAGAGTTCCTCCAGGTGCAGAACATCACTACACTGCCTTGGCCAGAACTAAGTCCAGACCTATTACCAATCGAGCACGTCTGGGATATGCTTGGCAGGCGCATACGACAATACCAACAGCCCCCTACTAATGTCCAGGAACTCACCACTGCACTGCAGGAAGAATGGAATAACATCAGTCAAGCTGATATTGGACATTTTGTGAGGAGTATGCCACTTGAGATCAGCGCTTGTCTAGCGAACCAAGGAGGATTTACAAGGTAGGTCTTTGACTGAATGTGGTAAATGTGCTGAGGCAAATATGAATCCTGGGACTTGATTTCAAGAAACTTGAATCTGGCCCATATAAGGAAGTTGTATAAGAGATTCCAGACTTGCAAATGTGAAGAAAATTTTAAAAGAATGTTCATCATATTGCATAAAGTTAATTAATATTTAGGCTCCCATAGGGAGTCCAAATGTAAAGTTATAGACCTGGAAACCATTTGAACAAACTCTTAAATCCTCCTGCCTCTGCACCCCTCTCCCCCCCCCCCCCCCCCCCCTCCTAGGGAGGAACCAAATATGAAAAGATTTTACCTGGTAGATTTTCTCATCTTGCAGTAATTGCACTAAGTTAATGCTTGGGTTCAAATAAAGAGCCCAAAAATGAATCCATAGACTTAATTGAATCTGACTTCAATTTGAACAAACATGAATCTGGCCTGACACCCCCCCTCACCCCCCCCCCCCCCACCCTCCTCCCCATAAGAATGATGTGTATGAAATATCAAAAGACCTTAAAAAAAACAACTTTTCCTCACAATGAAGCAAATTAATGTAGTTTGTCATAGGGAGCCCAAATATGAACCAAGGCACATATAGTTTGAACAAATTCAAATCTACTCCAAACCTCAAGAATATTGATCTGAACATGAAAATGTTCTGTCTGGTGGATCGGAAGAAGATTTTAAAAGAATTTTTCTCTATTGCACTATCCATGAGCAACCAAAATTTAACCCCGCAGACTAAATTTATTTGAACAAATTTGTATCTCTCGTAATAAAAATGATTTAGACCGAACATCAAATGATTCTGAGTAGTGCATCTGAAGAAGATTTTCAAATGATATTCCTTATATTGTTCAGAGTTGAAATTCAGGCTCCCATGGGAAAACCAAATATGCACACGGGAACATGATTTGAAAAAAAACACCTTAAATCTATCCACCCTCCCCTTCCATCCCCACAATGACAATGAATGCTGTATACCAGATTTTTTGACTGCTGGATTTTAAGGCCCGTTTTATACGATGTGCCCAACACGGATCGCACCAGGTTCACTAGGTGTGACCTAAGAGCTTCATTGGCGTGTCTGGTGCATGTTTGATTTATACGTCGCTCCAGATAACACGCTCCACGTGCTCCCGAGTTCATTACTCACTCGTGACAACTCACGGCTTTCGGTATTAACTGGTAGGGTGCTGGAAGCCCTATTTTGGGCTTTACTAAAAGTGACAGGCAATAACTTCTGTAGCTACATTCTGCCTGAGGAAGCCTTTTTGTTCCTGATATGAATCAGACTTTTTATACAATACCTTGCTCTCTGACATTTAATTGGATAGTGCCTATAAGACACTATCCAATTAAATGTAATAGAGCAGTATATGATGAGTTTTGATTTGTTGTCAGAAAAAAACTCAGCACTTTACCAGTTAACCTATGCTTACAGACAGCAATTCGAGATCGTATTGGATTTAACCTTTTTATGCATGTATACTAAAAATAGAGCATCCAAATTTCAACCAATCGCTTCCGATTACATTCATAGTTGCAATCCATTTGTTTTTTGTGTCCAAATAGAGTTATCACTCCTGTTGCAAAATGTCGTCTGCCATAAATCTTCGACACCTACTTTTCGCGAGAATCAATAAACTACGATTGGAAAGATTGCAGAAATATGCTGTGATAGCTAGCCTTCTTCGACAGCGCGCTTTAAAGAGGTCCCTCCTTGTTTCTTTAATTATGCTACAGATGAGTTTGAAGAAAGGCAGAGCACGATCCTGTAAACGTTCGATAAGGAATCGAGGGTGGGGTTCAATGTGACCGAACGTTTCAACGAGAAACAATTTAAGAAAACATTTCGCGTGAGCAGAGGATCATTCGCGTATATTCTTGATAGGATAAGACCTTACCTTACACGTGATATTGTAACAGAAGAGCCGATATCACCCGAAGAAAGACTGGCGATTTGTATATATAGGTTGGCGAGGGCGATTATTATTATACCATATCCCAAATGTCAGGTTTAGGTCTGACAACAGTCAGAAACATTGTCACAGAGGTGTGCGAAGTTATAGTACGTGTGATGTGGGATGAAATTGAAAAACATTCACCGAAAACCCCAGAAGATCTCGAACCCAAAATGCTGGACATGGACCAGATGTGGCAATTTCCATTTGTGTGGGCTGCTGTCGATGGCTGCCATATACCAATTATGTGCCCAGCTGGAGGACGGGAAGTCCAAAAAGAGTATCATAACTTTAAGAACTTCTATTCCATTGTTCTGATGGCCATGGTAGACGCTAGGTATCGAATCGTGTGGGCATCTTGTGGATTTCCGGGAAATTCCCACGACTCGGCAATATTTCAGTCTACTCAAATTATCAAATATGGGATGATTTGGCCACCGGAAATCTTTTGCCGAATGTCGTTGCCATCAAGACTGATACCGAAATCCCCCCGCTGCTGTTAGACGACTCTGCCTTTCCGTTGAGGAGTTGGTTGATGAAGCCATACACCAAGGCAGTTTTGTCCGAGGAAGAGAAATATTTCAATTACCGCCAAAGTAGAGGAAGAATGATTGTTGAGGGGGCATTCGGTCAGCTGAAAGGAAGATGGCGTGTACTACACAGGAAAAGCAAATGCAACACGGACCAAGTTAAAATGTCGACACTTGCATGTATGTTGTTGCATAACATTTGTATTGGCAGGGGTGATTCCGTATCCAAAAAATTTGATCTCAGTTTAGACCCAGTAACCCATGAATGCCGCCCAAGAGAAGTGGTCGAGGACATGCTGCATATGATTCCATGTCCTGTGATGAATGACAGTGGTAATGCAGGTGTTCGGGTTCGAGATGCACTCAAGAGAAAAGTTTTGGGTGGAAAAATCCTTGACAGGCCTAACATCCTGAAGACTGAACAGTGTCTATACAAGAAATCTATGCAGTGTCGGAATGCATAATCCAATTAACGTCTTTTCATTTGTAGTAATTTTGTCAAACCATAAAATATATAATACTAATAAGAATGCCTCAACCCGAATTGTTTTTTTCTTACCAACATTATCAGGATATGAATCACACACCTTAAACTGTGGAAATGGAGACCTCAAATTTTCAGTTCACATTGGGGCTGTCTGGGGACCTCATTATGAGCTATATCTCCAGTTGCGGCGCTAAAGGTGGGGGGATTTGCCTCCCCAAACATAGGCTTTGCCCCCCCCCTCCTCCTCCGCTCACCATCCAAATCGCCCGTAACACAAACATCCACCCACTCTCTCACACATAAATTGACAATGCAAGAACACACAGGGCCCATGTCGATACATTGTAAATTCTTTATTCCCATACACATCCACCTCATTAACATATCCGGTAAGCTCGCATGCCGATACTTAGTCCTATACGCTCATCAACCTTGTTTGAAAAATATTGGTTGCGGTCCTCTGTTTTCGAGATCCAAAGATGCGGAGATTTACCCTAGAAGCCAAAAACGAAAAGACTCAATTTGAAAACACGATTCATTTTTAGATCAACTTTGGCGAAGCCAAATTTGAGCTTATGCCTTGGCCTGTCGTCCGTCTTGCCCGTCAACAATTGGATATGGCTCGGGCTAGAGGCCGTATTTATGAACCGATCTTTACGAAACTTCTTGGGTACCTTTGTTATGACCGTGGGACGAGAACGAGTGTTTTGAGGTTTGGTCCGAAATTCAAGATGGCTGCCAGCCGCCATTTTGTACCGACGATGCAGAAATCTGTTTTTTGTACAGAACTTCCATATGAAAGCTATGATTTGAATAATTTTTTGTATGAATGTTTAGTACCATGGGATACATCACATATAATACGTTTTTTTTTCTCGTGCGTAAATTATGCAAATTAGACTAACTTTGATGTTTTTAGCTCAACTTTGGCGAAGCCAAATTTGAGCTTATGCCATGGCCCGTCGTCCGTCTGTCCGTCAACAATTGGATACAGCTCGGGCTAGAGGCCATATTTATGAACCGATCTTTACGAAACTTCTTGGGTATCTTTGTTATGACCGTGGGACGAGAACGAGTGTTTTTTGGGTGCAGTCCGAAATTCAAGATGGCTGCCAGCCACCATTTTGTACCGACGATGCAGAAATCTGTTTTTTGTACAGAACTTCCATATGAAAGCTCTGATTTGAATAATTTTTTGTATGAATGTTTAGTACCATGGGATACATCACATATGATACGGGTTTTTTTCTCGTGCAGAAATTATGCAAATTAGACTAACTTTGATGTTCTTTGGTGTTACTTTCAGCACTGTAAGTGCAAATGCCAATACGGCTCGGGCTAGAGGCCGTATTTATGAACCAATCTTTACGAAACTCCTTGGGTACCTTTGTTATCACCGTGGGACGAGAACGAGTGTTTTGGGGTCCGGTCCGAAATTCAAGATGGCCGATGGCAGCCATTTTGTACAAAATTTGGTACAATCAGATTTTTGCGCAGAACTTCCATATGAAAGCGCTGATTTGAATACTTTGTTGTGTGAATGTTTAGTACCATGGGATACATCACATATAATACGGGTTTTTTTCTCGTGCAGAAATTATGCAAATTAGATGAACTTTGATTTTTTCAGTGCTACTTACACACAGTAAGTACACATGTCAATATGGCTCGGGCTGGAGGCTGTATTTATGAACCGATCTTCACAAAACTTCCTGGGTACCTTTGTTATCACCTTGGGACGAGAATGAGTGTTTCTGAGTGCGGTCCAAAATTCAAGATGGCTGCCAGTGGCCATTTTGTACTGAAATTAGGTCCAATCAGTTTTTTGTCACAACTTGTACACAGCTCATAATTGTGAACTGATCTTCACGAAACTTCTTGGGTACCTTTGTTTTCACCTTGGGACAGGAATGTGTGTGTTTTGGGCCTTTGTTATCACTGTGCTATGAGAACAAATATTTTGGGGTTCAGTCAGACCCACTCTGGGACTCAAAGATTTCTTTTCTAGTTTAGCATCTGACTGTCACCCACCTTTACAATACTTTACCTATACATTTGTTACAGGCAACGGCCAATATTTATGTACAGACCGTTACAATACTTTATATGTACCTTTGTTATCAGGTCATTACCTAGATGTTTGTCATTGCTGTGTCACATACTATACATGTACATGTCTTTGTCTTGACAAGTTGAGCTACAGTGTCATTGACACTTTCATTTGGTGTTACTTTCAGCACTGTAAGTGCAAATGCCAATACGGCTCGGGCTAGAGGCCGTATTTATGAACCGATCTTTACGAAACTCCTTGGGTACCTTTGTTATTACCGTGGGATGAGAACGAGTGTTTTGGGGTCTGGTTCGAAATTCAAGATGGCCGATGGCAGCCATTTTGTACAAAATTTGGTGCAATCAGATTTTTGCACAGAACTTCCATATGAAAGTGCTGATTTGAATAATTTTTTGTGTGAATGTTTAGTACCATGGGATACATTACATATAATATGGGTTTTTTCTTGTGCAGAAATTATGCAAATGAGATGAACTTTGATTTTTTCAGTGCTAATTACACACTGTAAGTACATATGTCAATATGGCTCAGGCTAGAGTCTGTATTTATGAACCAATCTTCACGAAACGTCTTGGGTACCTTTGTTATCACCTTGGGACAAGAACGAGTGTTTCTGGGTGCGGTCCAAAATTCAAGATGGCTGCCAGTGTCCATTTTGTACCGAAATTAGGTCTAATCAGTTTTTTGTACACAACTTCTATATACGGCTCAGGCTAGAGGCCGTATTTATGAACCGATCTTTACGAAACTTCTTGGGTACCTTTGTTATCACCGTGGGATGAGAACGAGTGTTTTGGGGTGTGGTCCGAAATTCAAGATGGCCACCAGCAGCCATTTTGTACCAAAATTAGTGCAATCAGTCTTTTGTACAGAACTTCTGTATGAAAGTTCTGATTTGAATAAATTTTTGTATGAATGTTTTGTAAAATGGAATACATCACATATAGTACGGGTTTTTTTCTCGTGCAGAAATTATGCAAATTAGATGAACTTTGTTTATTCAGTGCTACTTATATACTGTAAGTGCACATGTCAATACGGCTCGGGCTAGAGGCTGTATTTATGAACCGATCTTCACAAAACTTCTTGGGTACCTTTGTTATCTCCTTGGGACGAGAACAAGTGTTTCTGGGTGCGGTCCAGAATTCAAGATGGCTGCCAGTGGCCATTTTGTACCGAAATTATGTCCAATCAGTTTTTTGTCACAACTTCTACTCAGCTCGTATTTGTGAACTGATCTTCACGAAACTTCTTGGGTACCTTTGTTTTCACCTTGGGACAGGAACGAGTGTGTTTTGGGGTGCCTTTGTTATCACTGTGCTATGAGAACAAATATTTTGGGGGTTCAGTCAGACCCACTCTGGTACCCCCAGAATTTTTTAAAATCGACCTAAAAAACATGTGCGCCGTGGAAGCCCACGCCCGGTACCACATGCGACCCGTCGAGCACCAAATGCAGTGGAGGTGGGGGGATGGTCTACGTTCTGGTCGGACCAGGATCCAGACCCCCTCCCTTGCTGCGGGTCCGGGTGTGGGCTTTGCCCGTGCACATTTTTTTTCTGGCAACAACTCCTTTTTCCGCCCCCACCCCCCTTTCCTGTTCCCGTATTCTTGGAATATTAATAGAACGATGTAATAAAAATAGATGTGATAAAGTGATCATGTTTATTTCATTTGAAAACATAATTAGGTCTATAGCCCAGAGGTTGAAGTATGATGGCCCACCAATGTCCTGGAACACATTCCTATCCTCAGATCGTGGATGTGTCTGGTAAGTAGACTGCGTCGGGTAATAGGTAGACTGGGCCTGAGTCAGAGTCTGATATTGCTGGGGTCTTGTAAGTATCTCAATAACCTTTAGCTCATGTTGCCGCGATTTCTCTGCTTCTTCTTTCATGAACCTCAGTAGATCTTCCGTTGGATCATTTTCAAGTGATGACTTTAAAAGGTCAATACATTCGTAAAGTTTTCGTTTTTCTGTGTTCTTTTTAGATTTATTTTTTACTGGTATGAATAAGTTAGTGTCTGTAGAGGTATGCTGATTTTCACTCTCATCTTGGTCCCTGCTAACAGTGAGGTCTGAGGCTGAGCTTGTAGCAGCAGAAGCAGCTGATGATGATGGCGAGATCTGGCTAGCATGAATCTCGTGTTTTCACAACCGGATAGAGAATGTTGAACCACTCACCGTAGCCTTTATTCTCCTGAAATCGTTTTATTCCGGATGAGGTTTTAATTTTAAGAGCTGCCTCCTTGCAGATTGCTATCAATTTTTTGAATTTAGTGCGCACCTGAGTCACTGCAAAATTAATGTCCGCATTTCTCCCCTCCAGCTTCTCGAGAACGGCGGCGTATGTATGACTATTCTGTTGTTTTTTATTGTTTGTAAATATTATCCTCTTTTTGAAAGTCGGATTATTGATTACAATGTCAACTAAATCAAGCTGCACACCATCTCTCCAAATGGCCCACAACTTATTTCCACTCCCGGTGACATCGGGTGTTTTAGTGCCATCGGAATCGGAACCATTAATATCCATATTTTCGAATGTTACCGCGGCTGTCATATTTATTTCTCAATGTCAACAAAACAGAAATGATGATGCAATATTGAAAGGAAATTCGAAATCCGCATGCTCAAAAGGAAAGAGGACCAAAATGGGTAATGATTTTCAACAATAAATCTTGGCGCGGCACGTCCACGGCGCGTCATATAAAACGCCGTCGAGCCACAGACGTGTAGAGCATCGACACCAGACGCTTAGCACGTCTGGTCGCTCCAGAGATTTTTCATCGATCCAGGTGGTTTTATATGTCGCTCTACAGTCGCACTTTTCTGGACTTCTTATTCCAATGCAAATATGTTTGGTGCAATCCGTGTTAGGCACATCGTATAAAACGAGCCCAAGACATACTTAGCTTAATTTGACAAAGTCGAGATAAGCTATTGCCATCACGCGTGTGGAATTCTGTAAGTCTGATAGTCTGTTCACATTTTTCTTTAGCACAGGCTACACCTTGTCATTCTCGTCCAGTCACCACAAAATTTCACATGCAGGTTTGAGATGATGTGTAGATGAGAATGTCTCCTTTTGGTCGTGATGGCTGCCCGAGCCCAAAACCCCAAAACATTTAGCACATTCTACAGGTCATATTTTTGAAGGGATTTCTTTGTAACTAAGTAGGATGACTATGCATAATGACTAGATGAGAATGTCCCCTTTCGATCTTGATCTGGCAACTGTGACGGCTGCCCAAGCCCAAAAACCTCAACACTTTTAGCACAGTCTGCAGGTCATATTTAATATGGAGGGATTTCATTGTATTTTGGTAGGATGACTCCGTATGATGTCTAGATGAGAACTTCCCCATTTTGTCGCGGTCTGTCAACCGTGACAGCTGCCCGAGCCCAAAACCTGAAACCCTTTAGCACAGTGTACAGGTCGTATTTATAGAGGGATTTTATTATAACTTAGTAGGATGACTCCATATAATATCTAGATGAGAATGTCCCCTTTTGGTCAAGATTAGTCAACTGTGATGGCTACAGGGACCCAAAGCCTAAAAACCTTTAGCACAATCTACAGGTCGCATTTATGAAGGGATTTAATTGTAACTTGGGAGGATAACTCCAGATAATGTCTAGATGAGATTGTCCCCTTTTGGTCGCGATCATTCAACCACGATGGCTGCCTGAGCCCAGAACCTTTAGCGCAGACTACAGGTCATATTAAAGAAGGGATTTCATTGTAAATTTGTAGGATTACTCAGTATAATATCCAGATGAAGATGTCCCCTTGTCATGATCTGTCAACCGTGATGGCTGCCCAAGCCTGAAACCCAAGAACCTTGAGCACAATCTACAGGTTATATGTAATATGGAGGGATTTCATTGTAACTTGGTAGGATAACTCTGTATGATGTCTAGATGAGGACGTCCCCTTTTGGTTGTAATCATTCAACTGTGATCACTACACAGGCCTGAAGCTCGAAAACCTTTAGCAGTCTACAGGCTGTATCTATGAAGGGATTTCATTGTAGTTTGATAGGATGACTCGTTTTGGAATAATTTCACTGCAACTTGTAACTTTGGTTGACATACATTAACTGTGAGGGCCACATACATTAACTGTGAGGGCCACATACATTAACTGTGAGGGCCACACACATTAACTGTGAGGGCCACATACATTAACTGTGAGGGCCACATTAACCCACTCCTCAATTCTTTAGTGCAGTCTACACCTCAAATTATTTTTATTGAAAACATAGCATAGAGGGATCAGAAATTAACATATTCCCAATTATCACAATTCTTGTCTCACTTCATAATCCTTTCATGAACAGTGAACATTATCCTTTTCATCAAACACAACAGAGTTAGGTTAAGCTATAGTGTCATTGACACTTTCATTAACTTAACTTGACAAGTCAAGATAAGCTATTGCCATCAGGCGTGCGGATGTCTGTGAGTCTCAGTCTGTTCACATTTTCTTTAGCGCAGACTAATCACCGTAGTTCTTGTCCGATCATCGTGAAATTTCATATGCAGGTTTGAGGTCATGTCTAGATGAGAAGGTCCCATTTTGACTGCAATTGGTCAGCCGTGATGGCTACATGAGCCCAAAACCAAAAACCTTGAGCAAAGTCTACAGGTCATATTTATGAAGGGATTTTATTGTAACTTTGTAGAGTGACTCTGTATAATGTCTAGATGAGAACGTCCTATTTTGGTCGGATTCAGTCCATATGCGATGACCTCAGGGGCATGTTACCTAGATTACTTTAGCATAGTTTACAGTTTGCACTTATGAAGGGATTTCATTACAAACTTGTAGGATGACTGAGTATAATGTCCAGATCAAAACGTCATATTTTGGGCATGATCAGTTACCCATGAAGACCCAACAGTCACCTGACCTAGATTTGTTTAGTACAGTCTGCAGTTCATATTTATGAGGCGATTTTATTGTAACTTAGAAGGATAACTCAGTGTGATGTTTAGATGAGCCTGTCCTATTTTGGTCACAATCGGTCAGCTTTTACCGCCAATTAGTCATCCTAGATTCCGTTAGCACTGTCTTCAGGTTGTTTTTATGAAAGGATTTCATTGTAACTTGGTAGGATGACTTGGCATGATATCCAGATGAGACTCTCCTACTTTGATCAGTCAACCGTGACTGCTGAACCATCATGTGACCTAGACTTTAGCAGAAGTCTACGAGTTGTAACTTGGTAGGATGACTCATTTTGGAATGATTTTACTGTAACTTGGTAACTTTGGCCTGGTTGACATACATTAACTGTAAGGGCCACATTGACCCAGGCCTCAGTTCTTTTAGTACAGTCCACACCTCAAATTATTCTTAATGAAAACACAGCCAAAAAGGGAACAGAAATTAACATATTCTCAGTTATCACAATTCTTGTCTTATTTCATAATCCTTTCATGAACATTTAACATTATCATTTTCATCAAACACTTCACACATGCAAGTTAAGCAATAGTGTCATTGACACTTTCTTTGCAAAGTGCAGAATCGTAATTTTTCCCAGTACACCCATATGGTGCACTATGACACAACTGACTGACTTTTCTTTTGGCCCATTCCATACTACTGGTCCTAAGGATGCTTCATAACAAGTAACAGTTCTTTGTTCCGTTCAGATTAGGAAATATGGGCATTTGAATTTTTCTCTATTCTCTCAAGGGTGTTGAAAAATTGTTTTACCATAAATCTAGTACATATCCCCTAATACTAGTGCATAGTTTGTATGTACATAAATAGAGCAGTTTCCCAGGACATTTGGTGGGACTGAGGTAATTGTGCAGCAAGTTTATGAGACTGTCAATGTTCAAAGCAAAACCCAAGACAGCCATGTACCTCTTTGAATGACAGATTTTGGTGTTGTCAGCTAATGTACATCCAAGCAGAATGGCTTTAACTTTGAAAAGGAAAGGGAGTATTGATGAAATATTATTCAGTGAAAGTGGTCATTTGTAACCTGATGCTTTGGGTGACCGGCTGTTAAAGATGTCAAAAAGTCTGTCAATGTATGACAGCCAAATTTCCGTGCCTTTTGATTCTTCGAACCCAGGATACTTTGAAACTCTCATGAAGTGCAGAGCTTTTGATACGGAAGAGCTGATAGTTTGTACTGCCAGAGAAACTTTCATTTTCTGCTTTTGGAAATGCACATGGTTAGCTGACAGTTTATTAGCTGCATTCAGGCCCTCTTGAGTTTGTACTTTGTTCAGTTTTTTCAATGAAGTCCCAATTAACCTGATATTCTTTTCCTTGCATTTTAAATTTAATGACATGGTATGCTTGCATTAAATTTCTAATAAGTTTTAGCATATGGCAGGCATAAAAAAAATATATACCTGCCTGCTACTGTCATACGGATTGATGAAACTACACTTAAGATTGTATGGGTCAAGAGAGGAACCAAAATATTTTATCATTGCCTGATTGGTGGAAAGCCCATCCATCACTAGTGCCAGCACTTTCATCCCAGTAGCCTCAAGTTTAAATATACCATGCATGATCAGATTGCCCTTAGATTCTGCATCTAACCCAGCAGTCAGAAAGTATGCAATTGGGACTTTCCAGTGACCACCGACGCCAACAGCTATTAAGACGAGTGCCTCTTTGGCTTCTGGGTTTTATCTGAATTAAGATCACTTGATCCATATTCGAAGTCTACAAAACCAATTAGAGACCTTGATGACTGGTCCCATTCAATTTTTTTTCTGATACTCATACCACCAATCATTAAAGAGCAGAATTGATAAGAAAATTTACCCCGTTCTAGTTCTTTTTGAAGAAAAGTTATAACCTGATCTGAAAATCCTGGCTGATTATCAACTACTGATAGCCACTGTCTAATTGTCCGGGCAGCTGGGAGGGGAATAAATTTTCTTGCATACTCGTATGGCCCATAAAAGTAAAGTGTGGTAGCAAATTTTTTTGGATTTTCAGTATACCCATTATGATGTTTTTGGAAGAGGTTTAGGGGTATATTCTTGTAACTGTCTATTGAGCTTTGGGCCTCTCTTGAAAGTAGCTTCTCCTTGTCAAGTTTCTCAAATAAATTTTTTATAGTATTTTGGGATCGGCTCTCTCTTTGCTTACTTTTTTCAGTTCTGCTCTCACCTCTTCTAATTTCCACTCCACCTCATTAATTTTTCTTTTTAGTTTTTTGGACTATCTGTCACATGGTATGCATGCCCAATCTGGAATGAATGAGAAGAAACAGGTATACAGTACAAATTGAAATCGGTTGTTGCATAACCACGATAAACTGTGTATCCTGCTTCTTCTACATGGATAGATAGCACCATGACCTGACTTCTTTTTTTTTTTTTTGGAAAGCTCTCACAGAGAGCTGTCCAAAAAATGTCAGATCCTGGTTCTGCTGATGTTAGAAAAGAAGGACACTGTGGTTGTACAATTAATTTTGACTTTTGATGTGGAAAATATGAGATAAATCTATAAAATAATTTGTGTTCTGCCAAACAACAATTCCCCCACTGAGGGTTAAAAATGATCACTTTTATTACTGGTGTTTGAACTCTTAAGGGCCTAGAGAGTTTTCTGGAAGTCCCTGGCCCCCCCCCCCCCCCCCCCCCCCCCCCCACCAGTATTTCAGTCATGTGGCATTGCACTGATTGCATATCAGACAACCAAGACTTCCTAAGAAATCTTTGATTCATTGCAGAGCAAGATTGCTCTTATTCAGATGACTTACTGAAGACTATGTTGGGGCACCTGCTCTGTGGCTAAAATGTTTAGTAAAATTTGGAAATAGGTTCTTTTGTGTTAAAACTTAAATGAATATTATCTCCATAATCAGTTTGAAAAAATATACAGCACAGCCAATGTGGATGGATCAAAATCCATACATGGTCATTTTTTCAACATCCACAATTCTGAGATGATCCGCTGTGACACCAAGCAATATTTCGATCAATGAAGTACTGGTGTGCCATATCCCACCAAGCCCCTAGATATCACCACCCCATCAAAAAAATAAAACTACTTATAATAACATATCAATTTAAAGAGTGAAAATCACATTAAATTTGAAAATGTTGTTCAAACTCTTGAATACATGTACATACATTTTAACATTTCTTTTTGAGTTCATAAAATTTGATTATCATCCCCTCCACCCATTCCCATAGCAACCATTTGAAAAATAAGCTTTTATTTGCTTTTATTTACACTCTCACCCAACCATAACAAAGAATGGTTGTAAAGATTGTAAATGTCTACATGATTGTGACAAGATAGCAGGGGGGGGGGGGGGGGGGGGGGGGTTATAACAAAGAATTGTTGTAAAGATTGTAAATGTCTACATGATTGTGACAAGATAGCAGGGGTGGGGGGGGGGGGGGGGGGTGGTTATAACAAAGAATGGTTGTAAAGATTGTAAATGTCTACATGACTTTTGACAAGATAGCAGGGGTGGGGATGGTGATACCCGGTCTGCTTACTCTACTCTCCCCAACTTCCCATGTCGAAATTGGAAGGAAAAGAATTCTTGAAATGTTACACTGTTGTATAATGAGAGCTGTGAATTAGAAATATACCAACTTAGAACTTTGCAGCAATTTTTGGGGCCAAAAATGTGAGGGGTGGCGGGGAAGATTCCTGGCCTGATTATTTAACCCCCTCATTCCTTCAAAAACCACAGCATTTTATTGTGGAAAAAAAATTCTATTTACACTCTTACCGAACCACAACAAAGTCAAAACAATGGCTGTAAAGGTCGTATGAATGTCTATAACACTCCAACAAGATTGTATGGGGGGTGGGGGATTAACCCAACGAATCGGCCGCATCCGCCCACGTAATATGCAAATGCAGCAGTTGAAAAAATATTATTTTTCAAAAAATTTCAACAAAACCATATCATGTGACCCCTCGTTGGAACGAGCTCATTCCAACAAGGGGTCAAATGACATGGTTTTGTTGAAATTTTTTGAAAAATTTGAAAAAATGATATTTAAAATAATAAATTTTGAAATCGATTGCATTGAATAAAGGGTTAACTGGTAGAGGCTGATTTATATTTTTTGATGTCAAAAATTTTTCTCACATCATTGCTTTGTTACAATTTATGGGAGAGTGCCACAAGACACTCTCCGATAAATTGTAACAAGGCAATTCCCTAGCAAAGAAATAATTTTACTTCAAAGACATTATAAAATCTGTCCGCAGAAAATGGAGCCTTTCAGTTGTGGTACCGGCACTTAAGGTTAAAGCCCAAATATGGGCTTCCAGTACTCTACCAGTTGAGTGTCTTATCCAAGGACAACACAGTTGTCTCAGATCGGATTCGAACCAAGGACCTCTCAGCTTGTAGCCTCCATCCCTACCAACTGAGTCACCGCTGGCATGAGGGATGTGGTTGGGTGGCAAAATCAACATCTTGAAAATACAGTTAGTATACCTCATTGGTTTTTAGCTCAACTTTGGCGAAGCCAAATTTGAGCTTATGCCATGGCCTGTCGTCCGTCTGGCCGCCTGTCCGTCAACAATTGGATACGGCTCGGGCTAGAAGCCGTATTTATGAACCGATCTTTACGAAACTTCTTGGGTACCTTTGTTATGACCGTGGGACGAGAACGAGTGTTTTTGGGTGCGGTCCGAAATTTAAGATGGCTGCCAGCCACCATTTTGTACCGACGATGCAGAAATCTGTTTTTTGTACAGGACTTCCATATGAAAGCGCTGATTTGAATAATTTTTTGTATGAATGTTTAGTGCCATTGGATACATCACATATAATACAGGTTTTTTTCTCGTGCGTAAATTATGCAAATTAGACTAACTTTGATGTTTTTTGGTGTTACTTTCAGCACTGTAAGTGCAAATGCCAATACGGCTCGGGCTAGAGGCCGTATTTATGAACCGATCTTTACAAAACTCCTTGGGTACCTTTGTTATCACCGTGGGACGAGAACGAGTGTTTTGGGGTCCGGTCCGAAATTCAAGATGGCCGATGGCAGCCATTTTGTACAAAATTTGGTGCAATCAGATTTTTGCACAGAACTTCCATATGAAAGCGCTGATTTGAATAATTTTTTGTGTGAATGTTTAGTACATGGGATACATCACATATAATACGGGTTTTTTTCTCGTGCAGAAATTATGCAAATTAGATGAACTTTGATTTTTTCAGTGCTACTTACAGTAAGTACGCATGTCAATACGACTCGGGCTAGAGTCTGTATTTATGAACCGATCTTCACGAAACGTCTTGGGTACCTTTGTTATCACCTTGGGACGAGAACGAGTGTTTCTGGGTGCAGTCCAAAATTCAAGATGGCTGCCAGTGGCCATTTTGTACCGAAATTAGGTCTTATCAGTTTTTTGTACACAACTTCTATACGGCTCAGGCTAGAGGCCGTATTTATGAACCGATCTTTACGAAACTTCTTGGGTACCTTTGTTATCACCGTGGGATGAGAACGAGTGTTTTTGGGTGTGGTCTGAAATTCAAGATGGCCACCAGCAGCCATTTTGTACCAAAATTAGTGCAATCAGTTTTTTGTACAGAACTTCTGTATGAAAGTTCTGATTTGAATAAATTTTTGTATGAATGTTTAGTAATATGGAATACATCGCATATAGTAGGGTTTTTTTTCTCGTGCAGAAATTATGCAAATTAGATGAACTTTGATTTATTCAGTGCTACTTATACACTGTAAGTGCACATGTCAATACGGCTCGGGCTAGAGGCTGTATTTATGAACCGATCTTCACAAAACTTCTTGGGTACCTTTGTTATCACCTTGGGACGAGAAGGAGTGTTTCTGGGTGCGGTCCAAAATTCAAGATTTTGTACCGAAATTAGGTCCAATCAGTTTTTTGTCACAACTTCTACGCAGCTCATATTTGTGAACTGATCTTCACGAAACTTCTTGGGTACCTTTGTTTTCACCTTGGGACAGGAATGAGTGTGTTTTGGGGTGCTTTTGTTATCACTGTGCTATGAGAACAAATATTTTGGGGTTCAGTCAGACCCACTCTGGGACTCCAAGATTTCTTTTCTAGTGTTTAGCATCTGACTGTCACCCACCTTTACAATACTGTACCTATACATTTGTTACAGGCAGCGGTCAGTATTTATGTACAGACCGTTAAAATACTTTATATGTACCTTTGTTATCAGGTCATTACCTAGATGTTTGTCATTGCTGTGTCACATACTATACGTGTACATGTCTTTGTCTTGACAAGTTGAGCTACAGTGTCATTGACACTTTGATTTACATTGCCATCTTCAAACCATTCGCCTTCTTTGGCAATTATGCACATCTCAATGCTTTGTAAATTTGAAGTCGGCCGGCCCCTTTGGCCCTACGAGAAGGCGGCCCAAACAATTTCTGAGAAGTCGGCCCCCGAGAGAAGTCGGTCCCCAAAACTATAGATGGCAGGAGCGTAAGAAAATAGAAAAATTTGAGAGGGGAGGGGCAGGTGGGATCGGGGTGGATCCAAAGGAGGTGCCAATTATGCTGAAAGTATTATGTGATGCACCTTCCGAATCACGCAGCGACGAGGTGGGGGAGAGGTGGTGTCGCTTTCAGCAGTGGGGGCCCGCTGGAATCCTCCAGGAAAATTTTGAAAATGTCATGGGGGGGTGGGGGGATCCCGTGAGAGTGGCCTTGCTGCACTCACACCATGCATAAAGGGAAAATAAATAGGCAAAAATCATCTCAAGGGTTAGTCGGCAAAAATGTTAGGGCAACGGGGCAATTGCCCCGGAGTTCGTCTGTCTGTCGCACACTTATCCCTTGCTCTCTCGCTCTTGGGCGGTCTCAAACGTTCTTCCAGATGAAACATAGTGACGAAGAACACGTATATATAAATTGTGTATTTGAGGAACGCAAATAAATTGCACTTTTGTTGGAACGAAGTGTATTGTAAACGCAAAACAGTTTTACCAGTACGCCTAACTGGCATTGTTTCTTGCACTTGACTCTGGCCTCATTTCATGAAAAGTTCACCAAAAGCTTTCTACAAAATAAGTCCAAATTCCAGTGTTATCATTGAAGAGCACTACATTGTGAAGAGAAATATGGTGTTTATACTACAACCTATTTCCAACATCACTGTAAATACATTCAAACCTGCAGAAATTTAAACAGGTTCGGTATGTGGCACGTTTAAATAGTTTTGATGCAAGATACGTTATATTGTTTCCCTTTTTTGTTGGAGAAGGCTTTTTCGCCTAAAACTCAATGTTCTTACTTACTGTGTTGGTCTCAGTAAAGATTTGAATGACATTCATAAGAGTTTGTGAAGTTTTGTTTTGAACGATTGTACTCCGGTAATCAGAAAGAACAATTGTTCCAAACGAGCTCAAAAGTTCCTTTTTAAGAAAGAGTTTTTCTGTTTTTATTGTTGGATGTTAAAACTGGACTAATTAAAGCCCTGATTAAAAAAAACAAAAACAATAGAAGATCACTTATCGACTGATTATCGATCAGATACGCTACTTTCTTATTACTGTAAAAGTCGGTCATGGGACTTGTACTCGAATGCAGGAAAGGTTAGCCTTAAAAAGTTATCAAATTTTGTACATGTGATGTATTTGTTTTACCTACATTTGGTCCAATAAATGTTGTAATGCTTGAAATCAAAAGCACCACAAGAGAGATGTTACATCCCGACCGCTCACCTACACTGGTAATTGATACAGTCGATCCAATATCAAGAAAGCTAAATAGTTGCATACAGTAGGGTCAATACCTAAAAATGTTATTCAAATAAAAAAAATACACAGTAATGAGAAGTTACAAGCCCATAATCTGCACAAAAAAATGGCTTTAAATTTTTTGAAGAAGAAAGTGACTATAAGACCCCAAAATCCCCCTCAAATTCCTCAAATATGCATGTAATGAGGGCGCAATGTTACCGCGATCTAGTTCAGTAATCCATGTGTACAATATCAATTGCCTGGAAAGACACATAGAAACAGAACTCACCTTAACACAAACTTTTACAACTTAAAATTCACTAAGTCGTGAACATTCTGACTGAAAAAAAAAAAAATTCAGTTAAATTTCTGCATACAGTAGGGTTAATACCTAAAGTAGTTATTGAAGTGAGAAAATAAACAGTAATGAGAAGTGAAGGCACCACAATCTGTACAAAAGATGACTTTAACGCAAATTCTTACAACACCTAAACGCTAATTCTTACAAGTTTTGGCAGAAAATCAACCTCAAATTCCTCAAATATGCATGTAATGAGGGTTAAATATTACTGCGTGGAGTTCAGTAACTCAAGTGTAGAATATCAATCGCCTGGAAAGACACATAGAAACAGAACTCACCTAAACACAAACTTTTACAACTTAAAATTTACTAAGTCCAAGAAAAACATGAAAATTTTGACTGAAAAAAAAAAATTTTCGTTAAATTTCTGCATACAGTAGGGTTAATACCTACAGTTGTTATTGAAATATGAAAATCAACAGTAATGAGAAGTTAAAGCAGCACAATCTGCACAAAAGCTGACTTTAAAGCTAATTCTTACAACACCTAAACTCTAATTCTTACAATAAATTTTGGCAGAAAATCAGCCTCAAATATGCATGTAATGAGGGTAAAATATTACTGCAATGGAGTTCAGTAACCCAAGTGTAGAATATCAATCGCCTGGAAAGACACATAGAAACACAACTCACCTAAACACAAACTTTTACAACTTGAAATTTACTAAGTCCAAGAAAAACATGAAAATTTTGACTGAAAAAAAAAAAAAAAATTCAGTTAAATTTCTGCATACAGTAGGGTTAATACATACAGTTGTTATTGAAATATGAAAATCAACAGTAATGAGAAGTTAAAGCAGGACAATCTGCACAAAAGCTGACTTTAACGCAAATTCTTACAACACCTAAACGCAAATTCTTACAAGTTTTGGCAGAAAATTTTAGGTGAAATTTGGAAAAAAGTCATAGTATCAGGGTTAAATACTGTTTTGATAGTCCCCTACAACCTACATATGCAATATCAAAGGCCTGAGCCCACTCATCTTTGAGAAATGAACCTTAACATTCAATCTTACAATATTGGACACGCCGGACACCGACGCCCGAGGTTATCATATAAGCTCACCACTTCTTATAGAAGTAGGTGAGCTAAAAACATGCAACACAGCATTTTATGGCAGCTTCAAAAACATATGCGATCATTTTATTTGTTTGCCAAAAACCTAAAATAATTTATCAGCAAACGGTTATGTTATATTAGAACACTGGCGTCATCTCAAATTTCAGGTTTTATTGTTATTCTGCTATATATTACAATCATCCATTTATAATCAATTAACGGTAACGTATCTAAGAGGGTGAAAAACGACAATTTGCAACATCATCTTCGAGGCTCTGTGGTGGCAACATTCGTTATTATAAAGGTACCCCATGGTCGTTTCTGTATATTGGACATAATCAATTTTTTATGAAAATCTTTACGTTTCATTTAGCGGAACTGAATTTAATCCAAAACCCACAGGCCCATTTGTACATTTTAATGGAGAATGTCCCACCAAACATAACCGCTGTCGAATGGTACCTAAATTTCATTACCGATGGGTTCCATGCTTCTTAAAGCATCTTAACGATTTTTAGGTTCTGTTCACGTCAGAAATCCTGTCTGATAACCTGTATTTTGCCCAGACCGTTTCCATGGTCTGAAATTCCTTCAGACCGATGTCATAAAACCCGAATCATCCCCAGAACGAACCGCCCCCAATTATTTTACCCAAAATCGTCCCCCGGGTCTGATACTCATACTGACTGAACTTGGCTTGCTTACATGTAGGTGGGGACTCGTGTGCTTAATCATTAGGATTAGTTAATAACCAGTACTGTTTAATAATTCTGTCCTAAATAAGTTCTGGCTTTTCTTATAGTGAATTGGTATCCTCCAGTCGACGCTATTTTCAAAATAATTCACACAGCCACCACACCACCTCCAAACAACCAAAAAAGTCGAGAATTCGAAAACTGTCTCGGTGGAGAAGCGACTCATAAAATGTCCAACACTGAACAGGCAACACTTTGTATGAATTTACGTTGAAGGGGAGGTGGGAGGTGGGGGGCTGGGATTGTCCCTGCCAGTAGTAAAATTAAATTTGCATAGTAGTATTTAAAGACAGGTCGCAGTTTCCATACCACACCACAGGCACATGCTCCTGGACATTTGACAAGATTTATTTGTGAGAAAAAATATAACCCCATTCAAAGTATAAATATTTATATGCAGGAGGTGGTATATATTTTCTCTCAGCATTCTGATTAAATTTTGTCAGAATTAATGTCCGGCAGCAAGTGAATGTGACTGCACCCACTTCCTTGATCCCTTGACTTTCGTGGCATGTTATGTCTGCTTTTTGCACCATCTCCCAGCCATCGATGCGCCCTCTCTGCCACAAAGCTTGCCTCTCCCAATACAGACCAGACACTGAGCCCACAGCACATTATGATAGACACATATATTTGTAAAAATAACACCCACGAGTGATTCTACTTTTGTGGGTGCATATATTACTCCCGTAACCAATTTTGCGAGAGTAATTTATTGCCCCCACAAAGTTTGGCTTAGGTAAAGGACTACCATTGCCAGAATAAATATACAGCTACTCCACTAATACAGATACAGATCATGGTTACGGATCACTCATTTCAAAATAGTGTCCACTCAGAACAGAGGCGAAACAACCCGAATGTCTTGCTGCAGACAGTGGTGGTGCTACAGCAGGGGGGGGGGGGGGGTAGACTTCCCACTGCACCACCGCCACTCGAGCTCTGAGCCTCACCACCATCTAGCCTTATCGCGGCTCGAATGGTGCTGTGCATCGTGGGCCCAGCCCCCCCCCCCCCCCCTAAAGATTTACAGCCCCCTCCCCTTTCCCCTTATTCGGAAATCCTGGTGTTGTCGCTGGCTGTAGTCATTACCCCAAATCACAATTGAAAGTTCTCCCAAACATTTGATTTCATTCGTTGGGTAAAGTTTTTAAAAAAAAATATATATATTTTTTTTTGGGACAACGACGAAAAATATTGTGCCCGAGGAAGTAGCTTGCCATAAATGCTAGACTTTCTTTTGGATACTGGACTTTTCGCCGACTACATTTCGCTGGAAAAGACAGTTCGCCGGAACTTAAAATTACAAAAAAAGAAGATATTTCGCCGAAAGTTTTTTTCTCTTGATTAAAAAAAAAACAGTTCGCCGGAACATTAAATTTTTAAGAGACAATTCGCCGAATTTTTTTCTCTCCAATAAAAAAGACAGGTCGCCGGAACATAAATGTTTTAAAATAGACACTTCGAAGCTATCAGTTTGCCATTTAAACAATTTTGGGTTATCTGAAGCGGAGAAATTACCCGATATGTTCAGAGAAAATTATCCCCTCCCTCACCTCCATAGCATTTATCAATGCATGTCCGAACTGCAAGGGGGGGGGGGGGGGTCAGGAAGGGGACACCCCTCCCCGAATATTCAGAAGAAATATATACGAGGTAAGGTAAAATTATATGAATCGTTAGATGAGGCTAAGTGAATCAGTCTCATTCAGACAATCCACCTCATGTGTAGTAGTACAAACTTGGACCCAAAGCCCGTGATATATTTTTTGGGTTTGGTACATCCACAGGATGTAATGATAATATACTAATAACACTTTGGTCATCCACTGATTTTTCGCGGTTCTCGGATGAGAAGGCCTTGATTATCCATCCTTTCCTCCCACCTGTAACAGTTGGAGTGCGGGAGGGGAGAAGAGGCACAGGGAGGGTGTTAAACACCCTCCCTGTGCCTCTTCTCCCCTCCCAGCACTCAGACACGAATTCTTTGATGAGACCCCAAACCTCACTATATTCCCAATCTCCATGATCAGCATATCAACCTTTTCTTTTCGGTTCTAGTTATTTATTGGTATTTAAGGTCATCTTTCTGTAGCTATAGTTAATTCTAACCACAAGGGTATAGTCAAGTTTAGCCAATCGTTTACACCCATTCTGCACATTTTAGTGGACTGCCACCTAGGCATTGGTGACCGGGTCCTATTTTACCAGTAAAACAGAACTTGTTAACCTCAGCTTCACTTTCCGGGGTTCGCACAGGAGAGAGTGTGTGTGTGTGTAGGGGGGGGGGGGGGGCATATTGTACAATATTGAACGAAGTCACGTTTTGCAGAGGAAAATTGGGGGGGGGGGGGGGGGGGGGGTGTAGTAAGTAAGGGCATGGCAACAACAGGGAGCGACATCTTGCTTCAGGTGTTCATCTATGGTTGTGAAGCTGAGTGGGGTAAACGGGGTCGTAAGATCCTTTCAAAGTATAACATGCTTTTGTTCTCCGTTTATTTAAGATCATACCAAAAATAAGCAGTACCTACCGTAGGAAAACGGACACAAAGGAAAACATACGAATGTAATGAAGACCCAGAAGTTCACTATTGAGAAAAAATGTATTGTTTTTATGCCATTAAAAATACCAGTATACGTACCATTAATTCCTAGAATTAATTCCATAAAGTTTCCGTGCAACTGTTGTCAGGTACGGTTACTGGTATTATCAGTGACAGAAAGACAAGACAGCTTTATCACCTATAGTTTAAATTATAATATACTATAAAGTATAATGACGATGTTGTGGGCCGACTTCGTTTGGGGCCGACTTCTCCCATGGACCGACTTCTCTCGTGGGACGACTTCTCTCATGCATGCATGGGTGGACTTCATTTTGGGCCATCTTCTCCTGTATTCGTTTAATTAAATGTCGGGGCGAGAACGAGAAAGAGGAGATTCCATTTGGGAATGGGGGTGGGGAGGTGGGAAACGGTCAGATCAGCGGCCAGCAAAATCGGCCGCTGACCATTTCGGACGAATCGGCCGCTAGCATTTTCGATCGAATCGACCACTAATGATGTGATAAAAGAAGAAGATTATCAGTGAAAACATTTTTTAGTCCAGTATTTTCTCAGTATATTTTCATAAAATACAGACTAAACAAGAGGCCCCAGGCAGGGGGCCTGAGGACGCTCACCTGACATGGTAACCTACATAATTATCAAACCAGGGACTTGATTTGAGAAAGTTGCATCTGCTCCCTCCTAAGAAAAGCTTATAACAAATATCAAAAGATTCTCACAAGTAGATCTGATTTTTTTTTTTTTAAAGGATACTCCTCATATTGAACTATATAATTTGGGCTCCCACTGGGAGCCCAAATATGAATCCACGGACTTGGCTTGAACAAACTGAATATCACCTCCCTGAGGATGCTGTCACCAAATATCAAATGATTCTAACTTCTGGATTTGAAGAAAAATATTTTTAAAGAATCTCCCTCATACTGCACTAAGTTATAATTCAGGTTCCCATGGGGAGCCCAAATATGAATCCAGAGAGTTGGGATGACCTGATTCTCTCCCTACAAAGATGCTGCATACCAAATATCATAAAATTCTGATTGATAGATCTGAAGAAGATGTTTAAGAATATTCCTCATTTTGCATTAATTTGAACATTTGGGCTCCCATAGAGAGCCCAAATATGGACCCAGAGACTCGATTTCAACAAACCTGTGAATCAATCTTCCAACGATGTAATATGTGAAATATGAAAGATTCTGACCTTATGATAAAATCGATGGCAATTTTTTTTAACATTCCTTTCTACTGTTTCTAAGGAAGCTTCACACACACAAAAAATATCAGTGCCCTGTAGTTTTGGAGATATGGGCGGCAGGGTCTTTTAAATTTTTTCTATTTTTAGCTCCTGCAATTCCCGTGGGGTGACAGGAAAAAAGTTTTAGGTAAAATAAATTAGGTACTTATGACCCAATAAGCCCTCAAATCAAATTTGGTTTAATTCGGCCTCTTGGTTTGGAGAATAGAAATTTGGCTATAATTTCGGCTCCCAAATATGAGCCCAAATATGAATCCAGGAATCTGGCTTTAACAAGTTTCACTCTCAGCCCCCTAACAATGCTGTACACCAAATGTCAAAAGATTCTGACTGGTCGATCTGAAAAAAATAGTTTTTTTAAAGAATATTCCTCACATTGAACCAAGTTATAATTCGGGCTCCCGGAGCCCAAATATGTACCCAGGGACTTGGCTTGAACAAACTACAATCTCACCTCCCTAAGGATACTGTACACCAAATATCTAAATATTCTAAGATTCTGCCTGGTGGATGTGAAGAAGAAAATTTTTTAAAGAATATACCTCGTATTGAACTAAGTTATAATTCGGGTTCCCACAGGGAGCCCAAATATGAACTCAGGGACTTGGCTTGAACAAACTTGAATCTCACCCTCCTAAGGATGCTGAATACCAAATATCAAAATATTCTGATTGGTGAATCCGAAGAAAACGTTTTTTAAAGAATATTCCTCATATTGCAATATTTTGAACATTTGGGCTCCCAAAGGAAGCCCAAATATGGACCAAGGGATTTGATTTCAACAAATATGCGCATCAATGTTCCATAGATGTTATATGTAAAACATGAAAACTTTTGGGGCAGTGGTTTGGAAGAAAAAGATTCTTTAATGTTTTTCCCACTACCTACAGTGTTAAAAAATGCTGACTCAGCACTTTTTCAAAGTTCCGAAAGAGTACCTTATGAAAAAACCGATAGCAATTTTTTTTTACCAATCCTTTCTGTTGGTCCTAAGGAAGCTTCACACCAAATAAAAATTCTCACTGCTGTGCGGTTTTGGAGATATGGGCGTTTTAATTTTTTCTATTTTTAGCTCCTGTGGTTCCCACTGGGCTACGGAGAAAAAAATTCTGCATAAATTAGTTACTTATGACCCAATAAGCCCACACATAAAATTTGGTTCAAATAGGCCTCTGGGTTTGAAAAATAGAAATTTGGAGTGGGGCAAAAATTTTTGCCCCTCCCATAACATCGCCAAATATAGCCCCTCGAACTTGTCTTGAACAAATCTGAGTCTACCCCTAAAAGGTAGCTGCATACCAAATATCAAGTCTCTGCTACTGCTGGTTCATGAGAAGAAGATTTTTTTAAGATTTACGGGCACTTTAGGGGCGTGGCCCACCCAGGAGGCGGGGCAACTTGATTTGAACAAAATCAAAATGCGATGTCATAACCAACAACCATCTCAAATTTGACTTGAATTGGATTAGCGGTTTTGGAGGAGAAGTCACAAAAACCATGTTCACGGATGACAGACGAAAAGTGATCACTATAGCTCACCCTGACTGAAAGTCAGGTGAGCTAATAAAAGAAACTAAAATATTTACCTTCTGTATTTTAACAGTATATTTTCATGAAATACAAAAACCTAAGGACATGTTCATGTTTTTTTTACATAAATAGGTACCTTTAAACATTTTACAACATTTATTTTATTTATAGACATTCTTTGAAAGTCGGATAATAATGCACTCATCCTGAGTTTCACTCAAATTTTACTATTAAATTACTGGTATATGATCCTGATTACTGTTATGAATTACTTGGTGTATTCCATTCTTTTTCAGACAATTCGCTTTATTAAGAGCCGTTCAATAGTGACAACCATCCTGGCAGTTAATGTCGGACTGATTTATCATTATTGAAAGACTGTTAATAAATCGTATTGCCGGAAAAATTGCCTTGACTTCATCTATTAACCATTTTACTAGTACTTACAGCATTCATTTTTTTTTTTAACGCTGCGAGACAGGGCTTTGTTTTAGTCGTAATAGGACACCTCCAATAAACAATGCCCCTTTTCACCTCTTTTTTGTTTAAGCATAACAGGCATTGTCAACTAAACGATTTTTTTCATGCTGTGTACCACCAGAGTTAATTCTATACTCTGGGGTGAAATTACTATCATTTATCTGAACATCACTAAATGGCTCTGGTTGTTGGCAACTTTCATTCAAAAGAGACTGTCTTGTGAATTCATTTAAAAATGGGCCGGTTTCATTGGCTAAAATAGTGTTGGCATCATATAATATAACAGGATCAGTATCGTCTAAAATAGTATCAGTTTCAGAGAAGTCGTGTTCATCAGTTTCTTCTTCCAAAATGGCTGTGGAACTACTGGCAGACTGTGAACTGCAGTCAAGGCACAGCCAATCATTTAAAACTTCTAACTAAGCCTTTAAACATCCGATGGTAAAAAGACTGAGCGATATTGGTTTGGCAAGTTCTCTGGTGCCCTCTTTAACAAAAGTCACATTACAAGAGGCTTTCCTGCCTCTCCCTGCACAACCTTGCACAATAGACAGACCTGCAACGAGGGGGGGGGGGGGGGGCAAGGGGGCGGTGCCCCCTCGAAACATTTTTGCCCCCCCCCCCCCCGAAAATTTTCAGACACTGTTCAATTTTCAACATTTTTATCCATTTTATCTACCAATGAATTAACTCAGAGTTGTCAATTATCCCATGTCTGAGTCTCATTGTTATATTGGAGGTGTTTATTCAGCGCTCAAATTATACACAACTATAACAATACAAAATATTAACTAATTAACAGAAAAGATTTCTGTCTTCAATAGCAGGGTAAATTGGGGAGCACGGTAGCTCAGTTGGTAGAGGTGCAGGCTGCAAACCGAGAGGTCCTCGGTTCGAATCCCACCTGCGGCAACTGCGTTGTGTCCTTGGGCAAGACACTTCATCCCCATTGCCTTCTTGGGGGCACGGTGGTGCCGTGTACTAAGGCTTACTGCACGTCGATGGTGCACATGCCTTCAATCACTGCTAACCATTCTTGGGTTAGTACTTTGGAGAGTCTAGCAGATGCCCGCCGCTGCTCGGTGGTTCTCTCCGGGCACTCTGGCTTCCTCCACCGGTAAAATCTGCTTGACACGATGTGACCCTGGCTGTTGAAAGTGTTATAAAACCCCAATAAATAAATATAAATAAACAGGGTAAATTTCAAGTGATGAGTGGTAACTGGTAATTGAAAGTACGAGAAATGCTATCACAAACAGAGGCTTTCCATGGGACAAAGACAGAAAATTGCTCCTTTTAATGCAAAATTTTAAATTTTTTACACGCCGGATGGAACCATGTCCGCCCTGGCGCACGTGCTTGGCAAGGAGTATCCAAATTAGTGGATTTTAGTCACTTTAAGTAGATTTTTTTTGGGGGGGGGGGGGGGGGGGGATAAAATGCTGGATGGTCCTTCAAAAGTTAGTGGGCAGAAATAAAAAAATTCAAATAATGAAATTTGTTATTTGAGCAGAAAAAATAAAACTTTTTGGGATATGTTGAAGCAGTAATTGATCTTTCAGAAGACAGGAGAATCGCCCCTTTTAATGCCAAAGTTTAAAAATTTTCCATGCCGGGTCAAACCATTGTCGACCCGGCACACATGTGCTTGACACAGCGTATCCAAATGAGTGGAATTTAGTCACTAAAAAAAAATTCAAATAATGGATCTTGTTCTTTGAGCAGAAAATATAAAACTTTTTGGGGTATGTTGAAGTAGAAATTGATCCTTAGAAGACAGGAAATTGCTCCTTTTAATGCCATATTTTAAAAATTTTCCACGCTGGGTCAAACCATGGTCGACCCAGCACACGTGCTTGGCATGAAGTATCCAAATGAGTGGAATTTAGTCACTATTGTGGATGGGGGGGGAAGGTGATAAAATTCTGTGTGGTCGTTCAAAAGCTAGTGGACAGAAACAAAAAATTTCAAATAATGAATTTTGTTATTTGAGCAGAAAAAATAAAACTTTTGGGGTATGTTGAAGTAGGAATTGATTCCTTCAGAAGACAGGAAAATACTCCTTTTAATGCCAAATTAAAAAATTTCTTCCATGCCGGGCCGAACCATGGTTGACCTGGCGCACATGTGCTTAGCAAGATGTATTCAGATTAGTGAACTTTAGTCACTTGGGGTGGGGGGGGGGGGGTGGATAAAATGATTCTGTATGGAAAAATGATGGGATTAAGTCCAGGTTGGGGAGCTGCCCCCCCCTACATGACCCGCCCCCTCCCTCCACCCCACCCCCCCCCCCCCCCACCCCCCCGGCCAACCCTGGTTGCAGGCCTGACAATAGATGCAAAGTGCAGGTTCCATGATGACTGATCCCAACATAATATTCAGGCGGATTTATTCGATTCAAGCTTGGGGATTCTTTGGTATTGAAAACAATGCTAGATCAAAAACTGATTGATATCTTTTCAATAACAATGGTCAAAGCTGACCATACAAACTGGGGAGAAATCCATCCTGGCTTCTGCAGCAGCCATTGTAGACGGCCAACCGGGACCAAAATATGATGTTCTCATCTAGACATGAACCCAAACATGCATGTAAAATTTAGTGATGATTGGATAAGAACTACTGCCTGTAGTCTGCACCATACAAAATATGGATAAATCTATCATGGCTGCAGTAGCAGTCGTTGTAGGCAGCCAACCATGACCAAAATATGACTTTTTTCATCTAGACATCAACCAGAACATGCATATTAAAATTTGGTGAGGATCGGATAAAAACTATGACCTGTTGCTTTCGACATACAAATAGTGGAGAAATATATCTTGGCTGCTGCAGCATCCATTGTAGGCAGCCGACTGTTATCAAAATAAGACGTTCTCACCTATACCTCAACCCAAACATGCATATCAAATTTGGTGACGATCGGATAAGAACTACAGCCTGTAGTCTGCACCATACAAAATGTGGAGAATTTTGAGATGGCTGCAGTAGCAGTCATTGTAGACAGCCAACCATGACCATAATATGACGTTCTCATCCAGACATCAACCCAAACATGCATTTAAAATTTAGTGATGATCGGATCAGAACTACAGCCTGTAGCCTGCGGCATACAAATTGCGGAGAAATTCAATTTGGATGCTGCAGCAGCCAGGGTTGGGAGCCGACCGTTACCAAAATAGGACGTTCTCATCTAGGCACTAACCCGAACATGCATATGAAATTTGGTGATGATGGGTTAAGAACTACGGCCTGTAGCCTGCACCATACAAATTGTGGACAGACACACAGACTTCCACACGCTCCATGACAATTGCTTAGCTTGACTTTTTCAAGGTAGGCTAAAAATCTGTTTTTCAGGCCCTAATACATAGTCATTTTATTTTAGCTACCGCATACTGTCCCTTGAGAGCAACAAGGTGCCCTCTGTAATGTATTGCAGATGTCACCTTGTTGCACCCATGGAACAATATTCTCTTTCTATTATCTATTATTTATTTATTTATTAGGGTTCAAAGACACTTTAACATCCAATGTCATAACATGTCGGTGATAGTTTTAAGGGTAGAGGAAGCTGGAGTACCCGGGAAGAACCACCAAGCAACAATGAGCAGCTGTCAGCTCTCCAACATTGTAACCCTGAACTCTACACCATGGTACAGGCAGGGTTAGACTGGTTGAAGACATGCACATCATCGACGTGCAGTACACCTTAGTACACAGCGTCATCGTGTCCTCGTGTAGGCAATCGGAGTGACGTGCCTTGCCCAAGAACACAATGTGGGAGTGCGAATCAGTCGCTGAAATGGTCACCAATCCAACTACTAACCATGCTCAACGTCAGTGATCTGACCAAAACCGGTTACCCAGACACCACCACGCCCTCCTTCCTTTACCCATGCAAACTTAAAAATGAAAGATTATTTTATGTCAGATAAATTATTAATAAAATGAAGAGGCCCCAGGGGGCCTGCGGAAATTTTCGAAGTCCCTACCCAAATTTTTTTTTCCTCCTTAAAATCTACCCAAAACGCATAAAAAACCAAAAAAACTCATTTCCAGATTTTGGTCCAAAATTTTCCAAGTCCCACCTGGACCCCAAATTTTTGGTATAAAAAAAAATTGTCTTAAAATTGACAGAAACGCATAAAAAAACAAAAAACTCATTTCCAGATTTTGGTCCAAAATTTCCAAGTCCGGACCTGGACCCCAAATTTTCAGCCTAAATATGAATCCAGGGACTTGGCTTGAACAAACAAACTTGAATCTCAACTCCCTAAGGATACTACATACCAAATATCAAAAGATTCTGATTGATGGAGCATCAGAAGAAGATTTTTAAAGAATATTCCTCATATAACATTAATTTGAACATTTGGGCTCCCATAGGGTAACCAAATATATGCTGAGGGATTTGATTTCAACAAATATGTGAATCAATGTTCCAAAGATGTTATATGTGAATATGAAAGCTTTTGGAGCAGTGGCTTGGAAGAAAACGATTCTTTAATTTTTTCCCATTGCCCACAGTGTGAAAAAATGATGACTCAGTATTTTTTCAAAGTCCCCAAAAAGTACCTTATGACAAAACCGATAGCATTTTTTTTTACAATTCCTTTCGGTTGGTCCCATGGAAGCCTCACACCAAATAAAAATTCTCATTGCCAGCAGTTTTGGAGATATGGAAGTTTTCGTCTTTTTTCTATTTTTGGCTCCTGAGGTTCCCACGTGGCCAGAGGAAAATTTATTTTTGCATAAATCAAGTACTTATGACCCAATAATACCTCACATTAATGTTGGGTCAAATTGGCCTCTTTGTTCAGAAAATAGAAATTTTGGGCGGGGCAAAAATTCTTGCCCCTCCCAGAACAAAGGCAAATATTACCCGTCAAACTTCTCTTGAAAAAACTTGAGTCTACACCTCAAATGGAAACTGCATACCAAATATCAAGTCTCTGCAACTGCTGGTTTCATGAGAAGATTTTTTTAAAATTTGGGCATTTCCCCCCCCCCCCCCCCCCCCCCCCCCATATGAGCCGCAAATTAATTTGAAGAAAAATCAAAATGCCCACATATAACTATTTCTCACATGGAATTTCATCAAAAGGTGGCCAGTGGTTTGAGAGAAAAAGACCCAAACACCACCTTCACGACATACGACTGACGGTGGCCGAAAAGTGATCAGAAAAGGTCACCCTGACTTTCATTCAGGTGAGCTAAAAATAGCCATGGCCAAAGCTGAACCTGCATATGAAATTTTGTTAAAATTAGAGAAAAAAATACATGGCTGTGGAAGACATGCTACCATTAGCTGATTTGAAGCCAAACAGTATGAAAAGTAGTCATGTTCAAAGCTAAATCTGTATACAAAATTTCATTAATATTGGAAGAAAATAAATACATATTTACAATGTACTGATTACACACACTCATTTGATGACTGTCTTTTTTCTACATGCCTGACATATATTCTAAAAACACGAGAACTTATGCATATGGTTTATTGGATTTGAATCACTTTATGTAGCAGTACTGGAAAGGAGACAAAGTTATTTTACCTTCCATTCCCCCATCCAAGGGCAGGCACCATGACCAAATAGGAAGTTCTCATCTACTCATCACTCTATGACAATCTGCCAAATTTCAAGAAAATTGTTTGAGGAAAAAAAGAAAAATGCCTCTCACTCCCCACCCCATCGTAAGCTAACCATGACCAAAATAAGATGTTCTCATCTACTCATCAAACTAAGACAAGATGGCTGCTGTGGCAGCCATTGTAGGCAGCCAACTGTGACCAAAATAGGACATTCTCATCTAGACATAAAACCTAACATGCATATGTAATTTAGTGAGGATCGGATAAGAACTACGGCCTGTAGCCTGCACCATCATACAAACTGTGGAGAAATCCAAGATGGCTGCTGCTGCAGCCATTGTGGGCAACTGACCGTGACCAAAATAGGACATTCTCATCAACCCAAACATACATATGAAATTTAGTGATAATCGGATGAGAACTATGGCCTGTAGCCTGTGCCATACAAATTCATGTTGGCTGCTGCAACAGCCAGTGAAGGCAGCTGACCATGACCAAAATAGGACGTTCTCATCTAGACACCAACCCGAACAAGCATATGAAGTTTGATGATGATTGGATAAGAATTACGGCCTGTAGCCTGCTCCATACAAATTGTGGACAGACTCAGAGACTTCCGTACGCCCCATGACAATAGCTTAGCTTGACTTTTGTCAAGATAAGCTAATAATGGTGGATAATAGATCTCTGTAATTGAAGTTAATGAAAATGTCAAATTTTCAATGAAACTGTAGCTTATTTTAACTTTATGGTATATTTCTGTGAATAATGCCCAAATTACATAACTTATGTTATTAGCTCAACTTGACAAAGTCAAGCTGAGCTATTGCCATTACTTCTCGTCCGTCGGCGTACGTACGTACGTACGTTAGTATGTTAGTACGTTAGTACGTATGTCCACAATTTCCTTTGGCACACCTCACAGGTCGCATTTATGATCAGATTACTTTGAAACTTCTTATGCTTGTTTGGGGTGACCTCTAGATGGGAGCTATCGATTTTCTTCAATTTCCGTCAAAAAATGTTGCCGCGGCCAACGTTCTTAGAACTTAGTTTAGTCAAACCACAATATTTCCCTTTGGCACACCCTACAGGGCACATTTATGATTTGATTGCTTTGAAACCTGATACGCTTATTTAGGGTGACCTCTAGATGGGAGCTATCGATTTTCTTTAATTTCCGGCAAAAAATGTTGCCACGGCCAATGTTCGTAGAACTTAGTTTAGTCAGACCTCAATATTTCCCTTTGGCACACCCTACAGGGTACATTTACAATCAGATTGCTTTGAAACCTGGTATGCTTGTTTGGGGAGACCTCTAGACGGGAGCTATCGATTTTCTTCAATTTCTGTCAAAAAATGTTGCCGTGGCCAACGTTCTTAGAACTTAGTTTAGTCAGAAGACTCAATATTTCCCTTTGGCGCACCCTACAGGGCACATTTATGATCGGATTGCTTTGAAACTTGGCATGCTTGTTTGGGGTGACCTCTAGATGGGAGCTATCGATTTTCTTCAATTTCCGTCAAAAAATGTTGCCGCGGCCAACGTTCTTAGAACTTAGTTTAGTCAAACCACAATATTTCCCTTTGGCACACCCTACAGGGCACATTTATGATTTGATTGCTTTGAAACCTGGTATGCTTATTTAGGGTGACCTCTAGATGGGAGCTATCGATTATCTTCAATTTCCGTCAAAAAATGTTGCCGCAGCCAACGTTCTTAGAACTTGGTTTAGTCAGAAGACTCGATATTTCCCTTTGGCACACCCTACAGGGCACATTTATGATCGGATTGCTTTGAAACCTTTCATGCTTGTTTGGGGTGACCTCTAGATGGGAGCTATCGATTTTCTCCAATTTCCATCAAAAAATGTTGCCGCAGCCAACATTCTTAGAACTTAGTTTAGTCAGACCACAGTATTTCCCTTTGGCTCACCCTACAGGGCTCATTTATGATTAGATTGCTTTGAAACCTGGTATGCTTATTTACGGTGACCTCTAGATGGGAGCTATCGATTTTCTTCCATTTCCATCAAAAAATGTTGCCACGACCAACGTTCTTAGAATTTAGTCTAGTCAGACCACAATATTTCCCTTTTGTACACCCTACAGGGCACATTTATGATCGGATTGCTTTGAAACCTGGCATGCTTGTTTGGGGAGGCCTCTAGATGGGAGCTATCGATTTTCTTCGGTTTCTGTCCAAAAGTGTTGCCACTGGCAAAAAAACTGAAAATTGGTCCCAATGATCTTCAATTTTGCCATTTCATTTATAACTTACCAAGTTCAAGTTTGTCAAGTTGAGCTACAGTGTCACTGACACTTTCATATTTAAGTAAGTTGTGTCATAATTATTGACTTTTTGTGGTCCATCAGAAACTGAATGCTAACATAACCCAGTCTATGGGCAGACAATAAGATAAGGAGCACTTTGAAGCCGATAAATTGCTTCAAACAGTTAAATTAGAGTTCAGTGTCAAAGGCCAGCAACATTGTTGTAAAATGGAACAAAATATCAGATTTCAAAAACATTGTTTTTTATCAATCACAGTAGAGTGTACCAATTGTCAAAAACAATAATACCGAAATTATTTCATACGTGAGGATCAAAAATAACTTATTTCCACAAGCTTATTTCCACGAGTAGCAAAGCCACGAGTGAAAATATATAATTGTTCATCCTCACAAATGAAATATTTGGTATCCATTCAAAAAGTGTAGATTTTCTTTTTATTATATGCCATTTTCCACTTGGGGAGGGGGGTTAGGGTGGGCACTATTTTTTGTGCTCCAGAATGTGTTTTGAAGAATTTAGAATGATTTTATGCAGTAAAAAATACCCCCTATGACGACACTCCCATCCCATTGGGGTGGGGTGTCATCATAGGGGGAATTTTTTTACTGCATAAATCACTCTATCCTTCAAAACTTCTTTTGGAGCCCAAACTTTTTTGGCCTTATTGAACCCGGGTGGAGGGGGGTGCTGGAATGGAATTGGAGTAGGGTGTAGTATAGGGGTAAAAAAAAAAAAATTGGTGCAGAAAATCTCTCTAAAACCTTTATAATGCATTTTAGACTGTTTTAGAGCAAAAAAAAGAAAAAAAAATTGCCCCTATTGACCCCAAGGGGGGGGGGGGGGGGGGGAGGGGGGTCTATAGTGAAGATAAATCCTTATATCTTCACTAGTGGGATATGATTTTCCTCTCATTCATATTTCATCAAATTTTATGCTGTTTTATGGGATAGCATATAATAAATAATATTAACACTTTGGCCAGCAGCTGATTTGTCAGAGTTCTCAGATGAGAAAGCTTTATCCTTTTCCTACCAAAAGTTACCCCTTCCCTATGCCTCTTCTCTGTCTTCCCAATACCCAGACACAAACTCCATGATGAAAGATCCCATACCTCATTATTCCCAATCTCAATGATCAGCTCATCAACCTTTTCTTTTGTGCCACCCATTAACCACCTATCCATCATTCTCCCATACCACAATAACTGTATTAATTGAGCTATATATCATGGCTGTCACCAAATAATTCATTATCAAGTTATCTTCCACCTAACTGGATATCTCTTAACTGAATATGCCTGGTAATTTTGTGCTATTTAACATCATTGTCAGTATCTTGGATGTATCATGCCACAACACAAGTATACAGTCAAGTTTTGCCTATCGTTTATGCTTATGTTGCCCATATACTTAGAGCTTGCATATCAGTGGCACAGGTCACCAGGTCCTATTTTATTCCATATGAATCGATGTTAAATGAATATAAATTCCAAACACCAAACCATTTACAAATTACCATACCTTCAATGTAAAACTGTAAAAGGTCCAAACCCAGGTAGTCAGTGATAGGCATTATTTATACACATATGTTATAGCTGTACTTGTCGAACGTGGTTGGTCCCATACCGTGAAGTTTTTTTCTGCTTTAAAATGTGTTTTGGCAGACTTTGGGTGATTTCATGCACACACACAGAAAAAAAAAATTCCCCATGGACCCCAATGGGGGTCAGTCAACAGGGTGATTTTTTTTTATCTTGCATGAAATCACTCAAAATCCTCCAAAGCACATTTTGAAGCAAACAAACAAAAAAATTCCCCTTTGAAACCCCACCCAACGGGGTGAATGGGGAATTTTTTTTTTTCTTCTTTAAATCACTTGTATTTTTAAAATTTCATTTTAAAGTAAAAAAAAAAAATAAACCAAAAAATTCCCCACAAAGACCCCAACTTCCCACCCAACCCCACGCTATAGGCTACATTTTTTTGTTTTGCTTTGTTTTGCATTAAAATGTGTTTGGGAGAATTTAGAGTGATTTCCTACAAGAAAAAAAAAATCACCCCATCAACCCCCCACCCGATGTTGTCAACTGGGTGGAATTTTTTTTTTTTTTTTTGGTGCTTCAAATCCTTCAAAATCCCCCAAAACGCATTTAAAATTAAAAAAAAAAAAAAACTCCATGGCACTCCACCCCAACCCTGGGGTGAAATGGGTCATTTTTTGGCATTAAAATGTGTTTGGGAGAATTTAAAGTGGTTTCATCAAAAAAAAAAACAAAAAAAAATTTACCCCAGCCCCACCCACCTCAAATGGTGAACTGGGTTAAAAAATCCATCTTGGCTGCAGCAGCAGCAGCCAACCATGACCAAAATGGGATGTTATGATGCAGACATCAACTCAAACATGCGTGTGAAATTTGGTGATGATCGGATAAGAAACACACCCTGTATGTAGCCTGGGTCATACAAATTGTTGAGAAATTCGTCTTGGCTGCTGCAACAGCCAATGAAGATAGCCAACCATGACCAAAATAGGACGTTCACATTTGAACATCAACCCGCACATGCATATGAAATTTGGTGATGATCAGATAAGAACTACGGCCTGTGAAAAGTGCCATAAAACTGTGGAGAAATCCATTTTGGCTGCAGCATCAGCCATTGTAGACAGCCAACCATTACCAAAATGGGAGGTTAGCATCTAGACATCAACCCAAACATGCTGATGATTGGATAAGAACTATGGTCTGTAGCTTGCGCCATACAATTTGTGGAGATATTCAAAATGGCTGCCCCACCAGCCATGGTAGGCAGCCAATCGTCACCAAAATAGGACGTTCTCATCTAGACACAAACCTGAACATGCAAATAAAATTTGGTGATGATCGGAGAATTGTAGCCTGTGGCATACAAATTGTGGAGATATTCAAGATGGCTGCTGCAGCAGCCATGGTATGCAGCCGACCATGACCAAAGTAGGACATTCTCATCTAGACCCCAACCCGAACATGCATATTGAATTTGGTGATGATCAGATAAGAACTACAGCTGTAGCTTGCGTCAGACAAATTGGGGACAGACTCACAGACTTCCACGCTCCATGACAATAGCTCAGCTTGACTTCAACAACATATAGAGGATATCTACACTTTTTGATTGGATACCAAAATTATTTCATGAGTGAAGTTGAAAAACAACTTATTTTCACGAGTTTCAAAGCCACAAGTGAAAATATTAAATTTTTCATCCTCAAGAATGAAATATTTTGGCATCCATTCAAAAAGAGAAGATTTTATTTTTATTATATATCATTTTTCAGAGGGAGAGATGGTTAGGGTGGGGAGGATTTTTTGTGCTCCAGAATGGGTTTTGAAGGATTTAGAGTATTTATTTATTTATTGGGGTTTTACGACACTTTCGATAATAGCCAGGGTCACATCTTGTTGAGCAGATTTACAGGTGGAGGAAGCCGGAGTACACGGAGAGAACACCGAGCAGCAGCAAGTATTTGATATACTCTCCAACGTACTCACCCGAAAAAGGGTTAGCATTGGTTGAAGGCATGTGCACCATCGACGTGCATTACGCCTTAGTACACGGCACTACCGTGCCCCCCAAGAAGATAATGGGGATGAAGTGTCTTGCCCAAAGACACAACGCGGCTGCCGCAGGTGGGATTCGAACCGAGGACCTCTCGGTTTTGCAGCTGCACCTCTACCAACTGGGTCACTGCGCTCCCCAAAGGATTTAGAATGATTTTATGCAAAAACAATTTCTACCTACGACGACACCCCCACCTCCAATGGGGGTAGGGGTGTCATAGGGAGAATTTTTTTTCTGCATCAAAATCACTTTAAATTCTTCAAAACTCCTTTTGGAGCCAATTTTGTTTTACCTTACTGACCCCTCGTGTTTGTGTGTGTGTGTGGGGGGGGTGGGGGGGGGGGGGAAT
>CM062296.1:312123767-312244976 GCA_031216915.1 Pictodentalium vernedei | reverse complement strand
CGCCCCTCCCTCCCCCCCCCCTCCCCCGGCCAACCCTGGTTGCAGGCCTGACAATAGATGCAAAGTGCAGGTTCCATGATGACTGATCCCAACATAATATTCGGGCGGATTTATTCGATTCAAGCTTGGGGATTCTTTGGTATTGAAAACAATGCTAGATCAAAAACGGATTGATATCTTTTCAATAACAATGGTCAAAGCTGACCATACAAACTGGGGAGAAATCCATCCTGGCTTCTGCAGCAGCCATTGTAGACGGCCAACCGGGACCAAAATATGATGTTCTCATCTAGACATGAACCCAAACATGCATGTAAAATTTAGTGATGATTGGATAAGAACTACTGCCTGTAGTCTGCACCATACAAAATATGGATAAATCTATCATGGCTGCAGTAGCAGTCGTTGTAGGCAGCCAACCATGACCAAAAATATGACTTTTTTCATCTAGACATCAACCAGAACATGCATATTAAAATTTGGTGAGGATCGGATAAAAACTATGACCTGTTGCTTTCGACATACAAATAGTGGAGAAATATATCTTGGCTGCTGCAGCATCCATTGTAGGCAGCCGACCGTTATCAAAATAAGACGTTCTCACCTATACCTCAACCCAAACATGCATATGAAATTTGGTGACGATCGGATAAGAACTACAGCCTGTAGTCTGCACCATACAAAATGTGGGAGAATTTTGAGATGGCTGCAGTAGCAGTCATTGTAGACAGCCAACCATGACCATAATATGACGTTCTCATCCAGACATCAACCCAAACATGCATTTAAAATTTAGTGATGATCGGATCAGAACTACAGCCTGTAGCCTGCGGCATACAAATTGCGGAGAAATTCAATTTGGATGCTGCAGCAGCCAGGGTTGGGAGCCGACCGTTACCAAAATAGGACGTTCTCATCTAGGCACTAACCCAAACATGCATATGAAATTTGGTGATGATGGGTTAAGAACTACGGCCTGTAGCCTGCACCATACAAATTGTGGACAGACACACAGACTTCCACACGCTCCATGACAATTGCTTAGCTTGACTTTTCAAGGTAGGCTAAAAATCTGTTTTTCAGGCCCTAATACATAGTCATTTTATTTTAGCTACCGCATACTGTCCCTTGAGAGCAACAAGGTGCCCTCTGTAATGTATTGCAGATGTCACCTTGTTGCACCCATGGAACAATATTCTCTTTCTATTATCTATTATTTATTTATTTATTAGGGTTCAAAGACACTTTAACATCCAATGTCATAACATGTCGGTGATAGTTTTAAGGGTAGAGGAAGCCGGAGTACCCGGGAAGAACCACCAAGCAACAATGAGCAGCTGTCAGCTCTCCAACAGTGTAACCCTGAACTCTACACCATGGTACAGGCAGGGTTAGACTGGTTGAAGACATGCACACCATCGGACGTGCAGTACACCTTAGTACACAGCGTCATCGTGTCCTCGTGTAGGCAATCGGAGAGACGTGCCTTGCCCAAGAACACAATGTGGGAGTGCGAATCAGTCGCTGAAATGGTCACCAATCCAACTACTAACCATGCTCAACGTCAGTGATCTGACCAAAACCGGTTACCCAGACACCACCACGCCCCCTTCCTTTACCCATGCAAACTTAAAAATGAAAGATTATTTTATGTCAGATAAATTATTTGAGTTAATAAGATGAACAAGAGGCCCCAGGGGGCCTGCGGAAATTTTCGAAGTCCCTACCCAAATTTTTTTTTCCTCCTTAAAATCTACCCAAAACGCATAAAAAAACCAAAAAAACTCATTTCCAGATTTTGGTCCAAAATTTTCTAAGTCCCACCTGGACCCCAAATTTTTGGTATAAAAAAAAAATTGTCTTAAAATTGACAGAAACGCATAAAAAAACAAAAAACTCATTTCCGGATTTTGGTCCAAAATTTCCAAGTCCGGACCTGGACCCCAAATTTTCAGCCTAAATATGAATCCAGGGGACTTGGCTTGAACAAACAAACTTGAATCTCAACTCCCTAAGGATACTACATACCAAATATCAAAAGATTCTGATTGATGGAGCATCAGAAGAAGATTTTTAAAGAATATTCCTCATATAACATTAATTTGAACATTTGGGCTCCCATAGGGTAACCAAATATATGCTGAGGGATTTGATTTCAACAAATATGTGAATCAATGTTCCAAAGATGTTATATGTGAATATGAAAGCTTTTGGAGCAGTGGCTTGGAAGAAAACGATTCTTTAATTTTTTCCCCATTGCCCACAGTGTGAAAAAATGATGACTCAGTATTTTTTCAAAGTCCCCAAAAAGTACCTTATGACAAAACCGATAGCATTTTTTTTACAATTCCTTTCGGTTGGTCCCATGGAAGCCTCACACCCAAATAAAAATTCTCATTGCCAGCAGTTTTGGAGATATGGAAGTTTTCGTCTTTTTTCTATTTTTGGCTCCTGAGGTTCCCACGTGGCCAGAGGAAAATTTATTTTTTGCATAAATCAAGTACTTATGACCCAATAATATCTCACATTAATTTGGGGGTCAAATTGGCCTCTTGGTTCAGAAAATAGAAATTTTGGGCGGGGCAAAAATTCTTGCCCCTCCCAGAACAAAGGCAAATATTACCCGTCAAACTTCTCTTGAAAAAACTTGAGTCTACACCTCAAATGGAAACTGCATACCAAATATCAAGTCTCTGCTACTGCTGGTTTCATGAGAAGATTTTTTTAAAATTGGCATTTTTTTTTGCCACCCCCCCCCCCCCCCCCCCCCCCCCCCCCCCCCCCCCCATATGAGCCGCAAATTAATTTGAAGAAAAATCAAAATGCCCACATATAACTATTTCTCACATGGAATTTCATCAAAAGGTGGCCAGTGGTTTGAGAGAAAAAGACCCAAACCACCACCTTCACGACATACGACTGACGGTGGCCGAAAAGTGATCAGAAAAGGTCACCCTGACTTTCATTCAGGTGAGCTAAAAATAGCCATGGCCCAAAGCTGAACCTGCATATGAAATTTTGTTAAAATTAGAGAAAAAAATACATGGCTGTGGAAGACATGCTACCATTAGCTGATTTGAAGCCAAACAGTATGAAAAGTAGTCATGTTCAAAGCTAAATCTGTATACAAAATTTCATTAATATTGGAGAAAATAAATGCATATTTACAATGTACTGATTACACACACTCATTTGATGACTGTCTTTTTTCTACATGCCTGACATATCATATTCTAAAAACACGAGAACTTATGCATATGGTTTATTGGATTTGAATCACTTTATGTAGCAGTACTGGAAAGGAGACAAAGTTATTTTACCTTCCATTCTCCCATCCAAGGGCAGGCACCATGACCAAATAGGAAGTTCTCATCTACTCATCACTCTAAGACAATCTGCCAAATTTCAAGAAAATTGTTTGAGGAAAAAAAAAAAATGCCTCTCACTCCCCACCCCATCGTAAGCTAACCATGACCAAAATAAGATGTTCTCATCTACTCATCAAACTAAGACAAGATGGCTGCTGTGGCAGCCATTGTAGGCAGCCAACTGTGACCAAAATAGGACATTCTCATCTAGACATAAAACCTAACATGCATATGTAATTTAGTGAGGATCGGATAAGAACTACGGCCTGTAGCCTGCACCATCATACAAACTGTGGAGAAATCCAAGATGGCTGCTGCTGCAGCCATTGTGGGCAACTGACCGTGACCAAAATAGGACATTCTCATCAACCCAAACATACATATGAAATTTAGTGATAATCGGATGAGAACTATGGCCTGTAGCCTGTGCCATACAAATTCATGTTGGCTGCTGCAACAGCCAGTGAAGGCAGCTGACCATGACCAAAATAGGACGTTCTCATCTAGACACCAACCCGAACAAGCATATGAAGTTTGATGATGATTGGATAAGAATTACGGCCTGTAGCCTGCTCCATACAAATTGTGGACAGACTCAGAGACTTCCGTACGCCCCATGACAATAGCTTAGCTTGACTTTTGTCAAGATAAGCTAATAATGGTGGATAATAGATCTCTGTAATTGAAGTTAATGAAAATGTCAAATTTTCAATGAAACTGTAGCTTATTTTAACTTTATGGTATATTTCTGTGAATAATGCCCAAATTACATAACTTATGTTATTAGCTCAACTTGACAAAGTCAAGCTGAGCTATTGCCATTACTTCTCGTCCGTCGGCGTACGTACGTACGTTAGTATGTTAGTACGTTAGTACGTTAGTACGTATGTCCACAATTTCCTTTGGCACACCTCACAGGTCGCATTTATGATCAGATTACTTTGAAACTTCTTATGCTTGTTTGGGGTGACCTCTAGATGGGAGCTATCGATTTTCTTCAATTTCCGTCAAAAAATTTTGCCGCGGCCAACGTTCTTAGAACTTAGTTTAGTCAAACCACAATATTTCCCTTTGGCACACCCTACAGGGCACATTTATGATTGGATTGCTTTGAAACCTGATACGCTTATTTAGGGTGACCTCTAGATGGGAGCTATCGATTTTCTTTAATTTCCGGCAAAAAATGTTGCCACGGCCAACGTTCGTAGAACTTAGTTTAGTCAGACCTCAATATTTCCCTTTGGCACACCCTACAGGGTACATTTACAATCAGATTGCTTTGAAACCTGGTATGCTTGTTTGGGGAGACCTCTAGACGGGAGCTATCGATTTTCTTCAATTTCTGTCAAAAAATGTTGCCGTGGCCAACGTTCTTAGAACTTAGTTTAGTCAGAAGACTCAATATTTCCCTTTGGCACACCCTACAGGGCACATTTATGATCGGATTGCTTTGAAACTTGGCATGCTTGTTTGGGGTGACCTCTAGATGGGAGCTATCGATTTTCTTCAATTTCCGTCAAAAAATGTTGCCGCGGCCAACGTTCTTAGAACTTAGTTTAGTCAAACCACAATATTTCCCTTTGGCACACCCTACAGGGCACATTTATGATTTGATTGCTTTGAAACCTGATACGCTTATATAGGGTGACCTCTAGATGGGAGCTATCGATTTTCTTTAATTACTGGCTAAAAATGTTGCCACGGCCAACGTTCGTAGAACTTAGTTTAGTCAGACCTCAATATTTCCCTTTGGCACACCCTACAGGGTACATTTACAATCAGATTGCTTTGAAACCTGGTATGCTTGTTTGGGGAGACCTCTAGACGGGAGCTATCGATTTTCTTCAATTTCTGTCAAAAAATGTTGCCGTGGCCAACGTTCTTAGAACTTAGTTTAGTCAGAAGACTCAATATTTCCCTTTGGCACACCCTACAGGGCACATTTATGATCGGATTGCTTTGAAACTTGGTATGCTTGTTTGGGGTGACCTCTAGATGGGGAGCTATCGATTTTCTTCAATTTCTGTCAAAAAATGTTGCTGCGGCCAACGTTCTTAGAACTTAGTTTAGTCAAACCACTATATTTCCCTTTGGCACACCCTACAGGGCACATTTATGATTTGATTGCTTTGAAACCTGGTATGCTTATTTAGGGTGACCTCTAGATGGGAGCTATCGATTATCTTCAATTTCCGTCAAAAAATGTTGCCGCAGCCAACGTTCTTAGAACTTGGTTTAGTCAGAAGACTCGATATTTCCCTTTGGCACACCCTACAGGGCACATTTATGATCGGATTGCTTTGAAACCTTTCATGCTTGTTTGGGGGTGACCTCTAGATGGGAGCTATCGATTTTCTTCAATTTCCATCAAAAAATGTTGCCGCAGCCAACATTCTTAGAACTTAGTTTAGTCAGACCACAGTATTTCCCTTTGGCTCACCCTACAGGGCTCATTTATGATTAGATTGCTTTGAAACCTGGTATGCTTATTTACGGTGACCTCTAAATGGGAGCTATCGATTTTCTTCCATTTCCATCAAAAAATGTTGCCACGACCAACGTTCTTAGAATTTAGTCTAGTCAGACCACAATATTTCCCTTTTGTACACCCTACAGGGCACATTTATGATCGGATTGCTTTGAAACCTGGCATGCTTGTTTGGGGAGGCCTCTAGATGTGAGCTATCGATTTTCTTCGGTTTCTGTCCAAAAATGTTGCCACTGGCAAAAAAACTGAAAATTGGTCCCAGTGATCTTCAATTTTGCCATTTCATTTATAACTTACCAAGTTCAAGTTTGTCAAGTTGAGCTACAGTGTCACTGACACTTTCATATTTAAGTAAGTTGTGTCATAATTATTGACTTTTTGTGGTCCATCAGAAACTGAATGCTAACATAACCCAGTCTATGGGCAGACAATAAGATAAGGAGCACTTTGAAGCTGATAAATTGCTTCAAACAGTTAAATTAGAGTTCAGTGTCAAAGGCCAGCAACATTGTTGTAAAATGGAACAAAATATCAGATTTCAAAAACATTGTTTTTTATCAATCACAGTAGAGTGTACCAATTGTCAAAAACAATAATACCGAAATTATTTCATACGTGAGGATCAAAAATAACTTATTTCCACAAGCTTATTTCCACGAGTAGCAAAGCCACGAGTGAAAATATATAATTGTTCATCCTCACAAATGAAATATTTGGTATCCATTCAAAAAGTGTAGATTTTCTTTTTATTATATGCCATTTTCCACTTGGGGAGGGGGGTTAGGGTGGGCACTATTTTTTGTGCTCCAGAATGTGTTTTGAAGAATTTAGAATGATTTTATGCAGTAAAAAATACCCCCTATGACGACACCCCCATCCCATTGGGGTGGGGTGTCATCATAGGGGGAATTTTTTTACTGCATAAATCACTCTATCCTTCAAAACTTCTTTTGGACCCCAAACTTTTTTGGCCTTATTGAACCCAGGTGGAGGGGGGTGCTGGAATGGAATTGGGGGTAGGGTGTAGTATAGGGGTAAAAAAAAAAAAAATTGGTGCAGAAAATCTCTCTAAAACCTTTATAATGCATTTTTTAGACTGTTTTAGAGCAAAAAAAAAAAAAAAAAAATTGCCCCTATTGACCCCAAGGGGGGGGGGGGGGGGGGGGGGGGGGTCTATAGTGAAGATAAATCCTTATATCTTCACTAGTGGGATATGATTTTCCTCTCATTCATATTTCATCAAATTTTATGCTATTTTATGGGATAGCATATAATAAATAATATTAACACTTTGGCCAGCAGCTGATTTGTCAGAGTTCTCAGATGAGAAAGCTTTATCCTTTTCCTACCAAAAGTTACCCCTTCCCTATGCCTCTTCTCTGTCTTCCCAATACCCAGACACAAACTCCATGATGAAAGATCCCATACCTCATTATTCCCAATCTCAATGATCAGCTCATCAACCTTTTCTTTTGTGCCACCCATTAACCACCTATCCATCATTCTCCCATACCACAATAACTGTATTAATTGAGCTATATATCATGGCTGTCACCAAATAATTCATTATCAAGTTATCTTCCACCTAACTGGATATCTCTTAACCCTTTACCTAACGTGAAAAGCAGACGACACTTGCAAAAAAAATTCTTGAATAACTAATTTTTTTCATTTTTTGTCTCAAAAACATAGGTTATGACCCCTCGTTGGAACGAGCTCGACGAGCTCGTTCCAACGAGGGGTCATAACCTATGTTTTTGAGACAAAAAATGAAAAAAATAGTGAAAATTAATTGGCGATTTTTGAGAATAGCGCTGGCCGGTTTTGGCCGTTACGTTGGGTAAAGGGTTAATTGAATATGCCTGGTAATTTTGTGCTATTTAACATCATTGTCAGTATCTTGGATGTATCATGCCACAACACAAGTATAAAGTCAAGTTTTGCCTATCGTTTATGCCTATGTTGCCCATATACTTAGAGCTTGCATATCAGTGGCACAGGTCACCAGGTCCTATTTTATTCCATATGAATCGATGTTAAATGAATATAAATTCCAAACACCAAACCATTTACAAATTACCATACCTTCAATGTAAAACTGTAAAAGGTCCAAACCCAGGTAGTCAGTGATAGGCATTATTTATACACATATGTTATAGCTGCACTTGTCGAACGTGGTTGGTCCCATACCGTGAAGTTTTTTTCTGCTTTAAAATGTGTTTTGGAAGACTTTGGGTGATTTCATGCACACACACAGAAAAAAAAAAATTCCCCATGGACCCCTACCTCCAGACTCACCCAATGGGGGTCAGTCAACAGGGTGATTTTTTTTTATCTTGCATGAAATCACTCAAAATCCTCCAAAGCACATTTTGAAGCAAACAAACAAAAAAATTCCCCTTTGAAACCCCACCCAACGGGGTGAATGGGGAATTTTTTTTTTTTCTTCTTTAAATCACTTGTATTTTTAAAATTTCATTTTAAAGTAAAAAAAAAATAAACCACAAAATTCCCCACAAAGACCCCAACTTCCCACCCAACCCCACGCTATAGGCTACATTTTTTTGTTTTGCTTTGTTTTGCATTAAAATGTGTTTGGGAGAATTTAGAGTGATTTCCTACAAGAAAAAAAAAATCACCCCATCAACCCCCCACCCGATGTTGTCAACTGGGTGGAATTTTTTTTTTTTTTTTTTTGGTGCTTCAAATCCTTCAAAATCCCCCAAAACGCATTTAAAATTAAAAAAAAAAAAAAACTCCATGGCACTCCACCCCAACCCTGGGGTGAAATGGGTCATTTTTTGGCATTAAAATGTGTTTGGGAGAATTTAAAGTGGTTTCATCAAAAAAAAAAACAAAAAAAAATTTACCCCAGCCCCACCCACCTCAAATGGTGAACTGGGTTAAAAAATCCATCTTGGCTGCAGCAGCAGCAGCCAACCATGACCAAAATGGGATGTTATGATGCAGACATCAACTCAAACATGCGTGTGAAATTTGGTGATGATCGGATAAGAAACACACCCTGTATGTAGCCTGGGTCATACAAATGGTTGAGAAATTCGTCTTGGCTGCTGCAACAGCCAATGAAGATAGCCAACCATGACTAAAATAGGACGTTCACATTTGAACATCAACCCGCACATGCATATGAAATTTGGTGATGATCAGATAAGAACTACGGCCTGTGAAAAGTGCCATAAAACTGTGGAGAAATCCATTTTGGCTGCAGCAGCAGCCATTGTAGACAGCCAACCATTACCAAAATGGGAGGTTAGCATCTAGACATCAACCCAAACATGCTGATGATTGAATAAGAACTATGGTCTGTAGCTTGCGCCATACAATTTGTGGAGATATTCAAAATGGCTGCCCCACCAGCCATGGTAGGCAGCCAACCGTCACCAAAATAGGACGTTCTCATCTAGACACAAACCTGAACATGCAAATAAAATTTGGTGATGATCGGAGAATTGTAGCCTGTGGCATACAAATTGTGGAGATATTCAAGATGGCGGCTGCAGCAGCCATGGTATGCAGCCGACCATGACCAAAATAGGACATTCTCATCTTGACCCCAACCCGAACATGCATATGGAATTTGGTGATGATCAGATAAGAACTACAGCTGTAGCCTGCGTCAGACAAATTGGGGACAGACTCACAGACTTCCACGCTCCATGACAATAGCTCAGCTTGACTTCAACAACATATAGAGGATATCTACACTTTTTGATTGGATACCAAAATTATTTCATGAGTGAAGTTGAAAAACAACTTATTTTCACGAGTTTCAAAGCCACAAGTGAAAATATTAAATTTTTCATCCTCAAGAATGAAATATTTTGGCATCCATTCAAAAAGAGAAGATTTTATTTTTATTATATATCATTTTTCAGAGGGAGAGATGGTTAGGGTGGGGAGGATTTTTTGTGCTCCAGAATGGGTTTTGAAGGATTTAGAATATTTATTTATTTATTGGGGTTTTACGACACTTTCGATAGCCAGGGTCACATCTTGTTGAGCAGATTTACAGGTGGAGGAAGCCGGAGTACACGGAGAGAACACCGAGCAGCAGCAAGTATTTGATATACTCTCCAACGTACTCACCCGAAAAAGGGTTAGCATTGGTTGAAGGCATGTGCACCATCGACGTGCATTACGCCTTAGTACACGGCACTACCGTGCCCCCCAAGAAGATAATGGGGATGAAGTGTCTTGCCCAAAGACACAACGCGGCTGCCGCAGGTGGGATTCGAACCGAGGACCTCTCGGTTTTGCAGCTGCACCTCTACCAACTGGGTCACTGCGCTCCCCAAAGGATTTAGAATGATTTTATGCAAAAACAATTTCTACCTACGACGACACCCCCACCTCCAATGGGGGTGGGGGTGTCATAGGGAGAATTTTCAAAATTAAATTAAATTCTTCAAAACTCCTTTTGGAGCCAATTTTGTTTTACCTTACTGACCCCTCGTGTTTGTGTGTGTGTGTGTGGGGGGGGGGGGGGGGGGGGAATCATAGGCATAAAAAAAAATTGCATAATATCTCTCTAAAACCTTCAAAATGCATTTTGGAGCTAAAAAAAATATTTCTCCCACAATTCACCCTTAGAAGGTCTATAGTGAAGATAAAAGACCTTCTATCTTCACTAGCGGGATACAATTTTTCTCTCATTTATATTTCATCAAATTTTATGGTATTTTATGGTGTAACATAATATTTTAGTTTTTCCTTGCATTCATGTTCTTGATCTGAAACTTTACATTCTTCCAAGTTCTTTTTTTTAGAGCATCAAAAAGTGAAATCCCCCTTTCAATTTCAATTTTCCCTGGAATTTTCTTTTCCGATAAATCTGCACCAAATGCAGCATAAATTGCCCCCGTCTCTTTATGAGTCCACGGCTTATGTCTCTGCTTGGTTTTCTTTCCTGAAAAAAATAAATCACATGGTGCACACTTTTGTATTCAAAACTGTCAATAATAAACTTGAATACTTTTCCGACCAAGATATGTTAACTCTTAGCACACAGCTGATTAAGCTTCAATAGTTTAGTATCTCAACCAATAATATCTCAGGTGACAGGTTCGATGAGATGTGCCACATGAGATATCAATGGTTTCCTTCCAAAACGATTTGTAAAGAAAGTCAGAGCTAGGCAAATTTGTTATTTTGACATCAGAGTGCTTGGGGTTAATGTGGTGTTTAACTGTTAAATTAATCACATCAACAAACTAGCGTTTCATATGACAAACAAATTTTTCATCTGAAGCAAAAGAGAAGAAAACAATAAAACCGCTAAAAGTTGAAGAACCTGTTCTGTCCATTCAAGTGAATGGTTGTATTGTTTCACCAAAAGAGATGACGTATAGCTAATATTAAAAGATTCTGACTTGGTAACACTGTTCTGACATCATTTAGTGGGATCTCCCTAAGGTATTCATTTGGTTTTTATTCCAGAAACTCTGCAATAAATAATGTCAGAGGCAGTATTTTTCCTTTCCAAGCATCAGAAGGAATGAATGAACTTCTACTACGACATTCATTTATTTTTTAGGACACTATGATAGAACACCCACCTCAGCTATCTACCTACTCAAAAATACACTCATGTGTAAACAAGGTCAAACTAAAATTATTAAAATACTCGTATGAATAAAACCAATACTGTCTTTTTTTTATAATTAACACCATGTGCTTTCGAACAGGTTAAGCGTAATCAAGCTCTTCTGATATTTTTTGTTGATATATTTGCAAGACTAGGTTTGGAGTAGTGAGTGCATAGTAAGAGGTGGCAAGACTACGTTTGGAGTAGTGAGCGCATGGTATGATGCGATACACTTAAACTCTCACAGAACATTAAATTCCTAAACATCTTACCAATAGAATGTGCATTGTCGAAGTGTGATGGTTCAGATGAGACAGTATTCACTGGAGCCTCAAAGGACTCTCTCTCAAACTGCTGTTTTGCTGAAATTTTAAGATCAAAAAGTTTGAATGACAATTTGTCATGTATTATCAAACAGCCATATTTAAGGAGAACCACTTCTCCAGAAATAAGGCAATGATGATGTCATTAAGCACCCATAATAAGGCAGTTTCTCTACTATGATTGGGTTTGTATGCTGATTGAGTGGGTTCTACAAGGCTGTTGACAGATACTCTACAAGTTGGAAGTAGTTGAAGGTCAACCACAATTATACTGATATAAAAATTCAAATGTTTTATTCATAACAAAAGGTTATGAAGTGTATTTTTACCACCAATAATAATTATGTAATGTCAAATCCTCAAAAAATTCATGGCCTTCCTAGGAATAAATATTACATACTGGTCTTTTCAATGGTAAAATGAAAGTCTACTTGGGGTTCGACATTAGGGAGAAGTGATAAGATGTAACTACCTGAGTGGAATGCAGAAGGTTTCAGACAGACATTTTTGCCTAGGATGTTATATAGTGGAATAACATTCAGGAAGGCACTAAAGTGAGTGATCACTATTTGCCTAATGTGATACTTTCAAAATTTGTTTGTTAGTTTGTACAATGAGCATGTTCAAGTGCGGACCATAGGCTCTAACTTTTCTTATTGTTCCTTATTTTATTTAAATTATACATCGTGATTCTATATATTTGAATAAGCTAAATCATGTAAGGTTCATAAGCTATCATTTAAAAGAATTTTTTTGTCTTCATTCTTCCCCTTTCAGATAAGCTATAATTTTATATTATGTTGACCAACACGCTGGTTGACTTACATCACAGGGAAATGCAGGGATCGTTTAACTTTCTGAAATCAAATCTAAACCAAGGTGAATCACAGACATTTCCCCATGAGGACATTTCCCCATCAGACACTTCCCCTTGCGGACATTTCTCCACTGGGGGGCATATCCCTAATGAACAAAAATATTAATTTTGTGAATGGCTAACAGTTAACCCTTGGAAAGGTTCTTGTTTTATTCACATATTTCAAATGTATCTATGGACATAGTAAAATAAAAATAAAAAAAAATAAAATGATTTTGTTTAATCATGCGAAAAGTATTTGTGCAAGTGTTGCAGAATAAAAATGTGCTTCATTATAGGGGCTCTTCTGATGATACAAACAGAAAGGTGCTAACAGCATATTTTTATTCTGCAACACTTGCACAAATAGTTCTCGCATGATCATTTTAAAATCATTTTATTTTTTTTCTGAGGTGGGGGGGGGGGGGAAGAGGTTTATAACACAGGTTATGATCCCTCATTGGGGTCACTTAGATACTCCTATTGGAGATCATTACTTATGTTTTGGGAACAAAAATTGAAATATTTTAGTAACACAAGAAATATTTTGGAAAAAGTCATCAAAAAGTCAATTTTTGGGTGTAGCAGTGAGCGGTTTGGGCTATTATATTATTACATAAAAGTCTTTTTGTATTTTTCGTGTGTCTAACCTTTCATTTGAAAAGTAGTTCTCATAAACCTAAATATAAATACTCGTGTTTTTACTTTCTAAAATAGATTCTGACCCATGATTTGGGTCACTTAGAAACTAACATGACTATGAGGAATTGTAACCTATGCTTTCGAATCAGAATAATTTTTGTTTTTGTTTTCTATTGTTTAGAGTTACATGGGTGGATAAATGTCCACATGGGAGGAAATGTCGTTTTTTGGTTTATCAGCAAGGTGAAATGTCCACTGGGGAAATGTCCAGCCTAAGTTGCAAGGGGAAATATCCTCATGGGGAAATGCTCGTGCACCCACCAAAATCACAAAGTCATGATTGTAATTCTTCAGTTTTTTTCCCTTTGTTCTCTTTCAGCCACTCAATAAATTTCCAGACAGTTAGTCAGAGTATTATTTTCACAACTCACAACATACTAGCTTTATTTCAGCTAGCAGGCCTGGCCTTTTGAAAAATGCAGGGGAGCCACTATGGCTCTCCTAAATCTGTTTCAGGGGAGCTATTCTACTCTAATTATCATTTATAAAAAGTTATTAATATGGGAATTGAAAGTTTGAGGAGAGCCATTGCAGTTTAAGGAGAGCAATTATGGCTCTCCTCAATTTGGTTTGAGGAGAGCCAAGGGGAGCCAGAGCTATAGCTCCCCTCAAACGGCCAGGCCTGAGCTAGTAATCACTAAAGAAAAAAAACGATCTTACAGCTGTCAATTATTCAAAATTTTCTCACAAAAAGTTTCTAAAATTACTTATATCCCATTCAAAATAGGTAAAGCAGATGAAATAAATGGATATTGGCCGAAACATCAGTGTCTGAAATGTCCGTGTCAAAAAACGTCTAAATCGAAACGCCCGCCAACTACTTGAGTGATATAGCTTACTGTACTTTTAGCAATGATAACACCATTGTGTAACATGTTCCTAGAAAACTTCATGGGCTTTCTAGGAATTAAGGTTACACACTGGTATTTTCAATTGTTAGAAACTTAGGTCTACTTTGGAATTGTCATTAATGTGAAGTGATGTGATATACCTGCATGATTGAGAATGGTAAGGGTTTTTCGCTTGGTATTTTTTTTCCCCGTGAGGGTTTTTTCTTCAACCAACCTAATATAGTGTACTGTCTCAGGTATACAACAAGAGGCCTGTCAAGCCTAGAGAGCTCCACTGAGGGCCACTGATCTCATGGGCATGTTTTCTATTACTAATATTGTTACAAACTTTAGCAAAAAAATTTTCAGTTGTCACGAAAATTATGGCTCAGATTCACGAAATGTGGACAAATTTGATAGTAAAATATCTAAATTTTCATTGACCATGTTGCCTGTGACCTTGACCTTCAAGGTTACAAACATTATTATTATTGGTGACATGCTGTCTATTGATAATACATATTGTTATAATGTTTTGTCTAAAAATATTTAGTGGTTTAGAAATTATGGCTCAGACAAACAAAATGTCATAAAATATCCAAGTTTTTCTTGATATGTGGCGTGTGACCTTGACCCTGAAGGCTTACAGACATTTTTATGATTGATGACACACTGCCTATTCATAATACATATTGGTATGAAGTTTGGTGTAAAAATATTCAGCGGTTTAGAAATTATGGCTCGGACAAACAAATATCATAAAATATCTAGGATTTTCTTGATCCTGTGACCTGGACCCTGTGGGTTTACAGACCGTAGAATAATAAGCCCATTGCCAATCTCCCATTTTGGCCGTTAATAATATGCAAGGTCACAGGTCGAAAGTTGTCAACAAAACCGACGGTGATCATTTTTCTGTATTTATTTGTAATCTATTTGTAATAAATCGAAAACCTGGATTTAATTTATTTGTTGTTCTAAACAAGTTAATTTGTCTGTGGTGTTCGCACATGACAGTGTTGGCAGCTTCGTTCACGGCTTTGTTGACAACTTTCGACCCGTGACCTTGCATGTCATTAACGGCTAAGATGGAGATTGGCAATGGGCTTATTGATGACACACCGTCTATTGATAATACATATTGTTATGAAGTTTGGTGTAAAAATATTCATCGGTTTAGAAATTATGGCTCGGACAAACAAATATCATAAAATATCTAAGATTTTCTTGATCCTGTGACCTTGACCCTGTGGGTTTACAGACCATAGAATAATTGATGACACACCGTCTTTTGATAATACATATTGTTATGAAGTTTGGTGTGAAAATATTCAGCGGTTTAGAAATTATGGCTCGGACAAACAAATATCAAGATTTTTCTTGATCCTGTGACCTTGACCCTGTGGGTTTACAGACCGTAGAATTGATGACACTCCGTCTTTTGATAATACATATTGTTATGAAGTTTGAAGTAAAAATATTCAGCGGTTTAAAAATTATGGCTCGGATAAACAAATATCATAAAATATCTAAGATTTTCTTGATCCTGTGACCTTGACCTTGTGGGTTGATAGACCGTAGAATAGCTGATGACACACCGTCTATTGATAATACATATTGTTATGAAGTTTGGTGTAAAAATATTCAGCGGTTTAGAAATTATGGCTCAGACAAATAAAATGTTGACGACGGACGGTACTACCGACATTTGATGTTAATGAGCTAAATATTTTATGAGCTAAAAATTTGTCCACTTTTACGAGTTTGAAGAAAGGATTCCAAAATTTGGTGCTTATGAGTTTTGTGGTGTCCAAAACAATGTGGTTTTAGTGTCCAACATCAGCGTGGAACTGAGGCGTCCAATAAAATGAGTTTTGGGGTCCAATATCAGGGTGAAATTCCAATATCTAATATAAAGAGGTCTTTGGGTTCAACATCAGCATGTAACTGGAATTCAAGAAAATTCAAATCTTCAAATGTAAAGTTTATTGTAAGCTGATCAGTATTTTTAAGGCAGCGAGATGGATTTTAACAATGGGATACAGACTAAATATTTTTAGATTAGTTATTTCTGTAAAACCTTCTTTTAATCTCAAATATGCCGACCCCATTTCCAGGAAGCTACTTAACCAGTGATTCCATTTTTTCGACAAAACCAGTTCACATCTAGTTGACACTTTGTTGTTGTGTGTGTGGGGGGGGGGGGGGGGGAGGGGGGGATAATCCATCACTTTTTAAGACGTGTTTTCTTTCTCATGCTCACTTTCTCTGTACTTACCTTTTTAATGCAACAAGGTTTTGACAATACAGTATATTATAACATAAGGCAGAATGCTTCAAGTTCCATCAAGTTATATCTAATACTTGCCAGCAGGCACAAGCAGTGTGGGGTCTTTCACATCCATCACTTTTTAAGACGTGTTTTCTTTCTCATGCTCACTTTCTCTGTACTTACCTTTTTAATGCAACAAGGTTTTGACAATACAGTATATTATAACATAAGGCAGAATGCTTCAAGTTCCATCAAGTTATAACTAATACTTGCCAGCAGGCACAAGCAGTGTGGGGTCTTTCATGTAATATTCAAGACACAAGCTTCAAACCTTTGTCATAACTCGATCACTGTTGTTAGCTCACCTTGTGGTAGATAACCTTCTGAACAATAGCTATTTCTCTACCTGCATTGTTTGTTTGTTTGTTGGTGGTTAACGTCACATATTTATGCACTTTGGCTAATCGTGACACATGGAGATGAAGTCAAGAATAGCCGATCATTGATCCACACGTTGCCCATTTTAAAGGGCTTTTACCCTAAGCATTGGTAACTGGGACCTATTCTACTAGTAAAGCGGAACTGGTTTACCACTGTAAACAAGTGCTGCTTACTTCCCGGGGTTCCCACGGGGATCTACCTGCATTAGTTGAAATGATATTTGTACTGTGCATACCAGTACTTTAGCTATCTCTGGCAAGGACATGTATTATCATACTTCACTTTTTGATGCCGAGTCCCAGACCTTCCATCAATTTACAAAGTATCCTCTTCACATCCACAATTGAAGAGGATACTTTTTATTACTGTTTAACTGGTTCACCGCTAGATTATTTTTGATGGTCTGAGCATTGCTTATTGATGTTTATTACAAATTATTGGAGAGTGCCTGTAGACACTCTCCAATAATTTGTATTAAAACAAATCTCTGTCCAGTGATTCTTATTTTCTCGTGTCTGAGTATAATACATGTGCAGTAAATGTGAAGTCTTTAGACTCGTACCCTGACCTTTCCTACAGGCCATGATAGTGGCTTTCAGCAGCGAACCAGTTAAAAGTCATGTTTCCATCCAATGACCTGCTGTTGTCACCGTACATAGTTAAGTTCAACTAATTGTTTTTGCCCGCATTGTCCATGTATTGGTGGCAGGTTCCCAGTATTATTATTATTTATTTATTGATTGATGTTTAAGGTCATATATTTCTGCACAAAAAGGCTAATCATGACAGGAAGAGATATAAACTCAAGTTTAGCCAATCATTTATTTCTATGTTGTCCAATTGAAAGAATTTCTACCCCAATCATTGGTTACTGGGATCTATTCTACCAGCAAAACAGAGCTTCTTTACCAGTGAACAAGCACTGCTTTGCTTCACGGAATCCCCACTGGGGCGTGGGGGGGGGGGGGGGCATTAAAACACCCTAATTATATGAAGCAGTGTGTGGTTTTTCTTCCCTAGTTTCCCCACAGTATATGTAATGACTACTATTACTGTTGATGTGTAAGGTCATATTTCTGCATTGCAGCTAATCTTGATCACAAGGATATAAATGCAAGCTTTTCTGATCAGTCATATTCATTCTGTCAATTTTAGATGTCTACGCTAAAAATGTTCACTTGGCCCTACACTACCTGTGAAACAGATGTTCACTTCCTGAGATCCCTCCTAAGAGATGAAATCAAACCTACATCGTGATCACAAGTTAGAATTTAGTCACATATTGACATACTTATTTACTGATGTTCAAGGTAATATATTTCTGCACAAAAGAAAACAATCGTGAACACAACACAGAATTAAACTCAAGCTTAGCTATCATTGGTACCGAGGTTGCCCCCTTTTAGAGAACTTCTACCTCAAACATTGGTTACTGGGGATCTATTCTACCAGTAAAGTAGTGCATGTTTATCACATTAAACAGGCTTCACTTTACCTTACGAGGATATCCACAGGAGGTGTATTGACATTCTAGGTCACATTTGTGTACAAAAGCTAATCATGAATAGAGATGAACTCAACTTTTGTGCGTCATTTATAATCGTGCTGCCATTTTTGATAACTCCTCAAAGCAAAGGTTACATGGTCCTATTGTAATAGCCAAAAAAAAGCCTTGCTTATTGGTGAGCAAGCACTGCTTCACTTTCTTGAAAGTTTAAACGGGAAAACTTCAACATATATTAAGTGAAGTTTGGCCAAACGGTTAGATCACTGTCCCTGATATGACTAAAGCTGTTAATTATTTATATCCACATCAATTATTTTAGTGGATTTCTGCCCCAAACACTGCTTTTTGGGTTCTATTCTACATGCAAAACGGAAACGGTTTCTTCAGTGAACAAAAACTGCTAGAATTCCCAGGTTCCGTATGGGGAAGCAAGTTCCAGTAATGAAAATTTCAACTATTTTATTCTAATTCAATTGAGTGGCATTTAGAAGTCGTTATGGATGAAAAATGATAAGGTTTTGGGGATATACAACTTCTTTATTATGTTAAATGTGACGTTTCAGTGAAGTGGCACTTGCTTGAAAACGTGTTAGTATCTACACTGAAACGTCACATTTAGCATAACAAAGAAGTTGTATATCCAAAAAATCTTATCATTTTTTATTTTATTCTACTAAAGAAAGCTTTACACAAAATAAACAAGAGGCCCAAGGGGCCTTAGGTCGCTCACCGAACCTGTAGCCCAAATAGATATGAAATGATTCTGATTGGTGGATCTGAAGAAGAAAATTCCACAAAGTGGGAGCAAAAGCAAAAATGTCATATTTTTCTTTATTTGAAAAAGGAGCATAGCTCTGCTAAAAATAGACCGAGCTAGCCGATTCAAAAACTTTCTAAGTCTCTTGGTTATAAAGATGCATGCAAAACAACAGACTGATCAGATGAAAAAAAATGCCATTAAGTGGGAACAAAAGTGAAAATTTCATATTTTTGTTTGTAAAAGGGGCATAAGTCTGCCAAGAATAGTCTGATCTAGCCGATTCAAAAACTCGATCTAAGTCTTTTCGATATAAAGCTGCATGCATAACAACAGGTTGATCAGAGGAAAAAAAAATTCCATAAAGTGGGAAAAAAAAGTGAAAATTTCATATTTCTGTTTGGAAAAGGGGGCAAAACTCTACAAAAAATAGTCCGATCTGGCCGATTCGAAAACTTGATCTAAGTCTCTTGAATATAAAGCTGCATGCAAAACAACCAAGTGATCAAATGGAAAGAAAGTTTCATAAAGTGGGAACAAAAGCAAACATTTCATATTTTCGTTTAAAAAAGGGGCATAACTCTGCCAAAAATAGTCCGATCTGGCCAATTTGAAAACTTGATCTAAGTCTCTTGAATATAAAAGCTGCATGCAAAACAACCAAGTGATTAAATGGAAAGAAAGTTCCACAAAGTGGAAACAAAAGCGAAAATTTCATATTGTTGTTTGTAAAAGGGGCATAACTTTGCTAAAAATAGTCCGATCTGACCAATACGAAAACTCAATCTAAGTCTCATGGGTATTAAGCTTCCCACAAAGTTTCATCAAATCGGGCAATATTTAGGCATACAAAAGTGGGAACATAAAAAATGTTCACGACGACTACGACCGGTGATAAGTTGAGCTCTCTTCAGTGAGCTAAAAATGTCACTGTCCAACTACTGTTGGCAGACTACAGGTGAAATTCTAAATTTTGTTCCTAAAATTCCCACAGCACAGAATTTTTTTTCTTATAAAAGGCCAACAATGACACGAGACCACAAATCAAATTTTATTTAAACTAGCCTCCATTTCAATAGCAAAAATACAAAATCATTTCTAAACTAAATTAAATTTTTCCCTCAAAAGGGCAGCTGAATATCAGCATCAAGGCTTTCCAATTCAATTTTTAATACATGAGGTTTTTGAAAATTTATGGTCATTTTTCCACACCCAGGGATGGGTTGATCAACTTTTTCATTTATTAATGTTTAGGACCCAAAAAAAAAAAGGTTTTGGTTCTCAGGCAGCGCCACACTGAAATTGACCCACCGCGGACGCTTTTTATTCCAACTTGCAATTCATTGTGTACGTTGAAATTAGGTGACACCCAAAATGGGCCATGAAATCAGGCAACAGGAGAAATTAGTCAGTCAAGCCAAGCACCGTGCATGGTTCCCCACCCAGTACAATAGAGAAACCAAGTGTGTGTGTGTGGGGGGGGGGGGGGGTAGTCAATTTGTTTGGTGTATTTTTCTATCAAATTGCATATCAAGGGAGATAACAAAATTGATAATATAAATCCAGAAAGCCATTCAGAAATTTGTTGCGCTTGATTAGCGCCGTCGTCTTCATAACGCGTTTCAGTAATAAAATAGGGATCCATATATGTACTACGGAAATATTAATATGACTGGCGCTGGCTAAATTGTGACAAAGGTGATAAAATTGGTGAAATTTTCCCATCTCAGGCCGTTTAATCTGGGTTATATTTTTTTGACTGACTCACGTGCTATTCTCATGGGGACGGTCAAGGCCGTTCTGTCTTCCGTGAAAAAAAACAAAATGCATGTTTGTGTGGAGATAGGCCACCTGTCAAAATCGTAAAAAAATGGCACATTATTCCTATTTCGGTTTTAGCAACGACACTTGCAGATTTAATTGAGATCATATTCTCAGACTCCGACACAAACTTTCCGGATTATGGGCGATTCAGACCATATTTTTTTTTGGACGATTTGGCCCAGATCATGATCTATGACTATGGACGATTCAGACCAGATTACGGGACGATTCAGACCGTGTTTATGGACCATCTATAGCAATGATCCAGAACAAATTTCTTGAGGATTTGGGGGGGGGGAGATTTCTGTTCAAACTATGCTCAACACCACTGCCTACCCTACCCCCCCCCCCTCCCCCCCCCCCCCCCCCCCCCACACACACACACATCTTCAACTTGGCTCAAGGTGCCATCGGAGAACTTTGCAAAGACTGGCTTTTCTTTATATCGTAACCCCCACAATTATCTTGTTCCAAAGGCTTTTCCGAATTGTTCGTAAACATGGCCCGAATGGTCCAATAATGCAGGGACCAGCTTAGGGGGGAATTTTAGGGAGACTTCAAGTCTCCCTCCAGAAAAAATAGGGAGACTGCAGAGTCATGTAGGGAGACTTCATGGGCAAGTGGGGGAAAATTCAGAATATTCATGTACCACCCCCAGGTCCAGTTGTCTATGATGCATCTTTGCCAGGTTAAAAAATCACAATGTAATTATTGACTGAAAATCCCCCACTGCTACCTTCTCCTTCATGACCCCTCACCTCTTCTTCGTGCCAATCCCCCATCATCCTCCTGTGGTTGCCTTTCAACAAAGTCTACTAAGCTAATAATTTCCTAAGTCTGAAAGTGTGAACAGGACCAGATGTAAGAAGGTTGCTTGGGAGGTACTTTGTTAGTTAATAAACAAAATACATTCTGGGGTCGAGTATTTTGTAAAAGAAATGTCATTCCACATCATTTTTATGGCATTCCGGTGTCATTCCGCGTCATTTCATGTCATTCCGATGTTTAGGAGGACCCTTTTTCAAGATCGTCCACATGCACACTTGTGTCCTGTACAAAGCTTTTCTTGACATCACTAAAGCTTTTTTTCATGTATTTCAATTCCATTCGTGTTTTTCTGGGAATAGACAGCCCAACAGTTAACAGTCGTCAGCAAATCGAAATGAAAATAATGTGTTATAAAATACGTTCGTTGTGTATACATTTTCGGCATCCTAAGCGACGTAACCTACTTTCAAACTGGGTTGTTTTGTTGAGTCGCGTAAGTCACCTATTTTCGTTTCGACACTTGAAGCTCCGACTGGAACGCAACAAAATAGAAATAAAAAAAATCTGCCAAAAGCGACAATGAACAATTGATTGTCGTGTGATTTTAAATAAATGGACGTTTATTTGATGAATTAAAATGCCCATTTATCACACTCGAGCACATTCGATTTTTGAAAATACTCGTTTTCATGTAAACCTCGCATCACTCAGTTCAGCTTTTTCTCATTTTGGCCAATTTTTAGAGGGCGATTTGTAATCGCCCCGACTATTTTTCTAGGCGACTTTGGGCTTAGAAGGGCGACATAATCACCCTAGTTGCCCTCACGGCTGGTCCCTGCAATAATGTGGGCCGAATCGTCCAGAAACCTGGGCCGAAACGTCTATAGCTCTGGGTCAAATTGTTCAAAAAAAAATCTGGTCCGAATGGTACATGGTTCGAATAATAAAAAAAAAAATATGCACGAGAACCAAAACACTTTTTTGGCCTAACAAACTTCAACAATTCATAGAGACCAATTGGAGATCCGCAACTAACTGGTTTTCTGACCTTGTAATCGAGGGGTGGGGGGTTTGGGTCAGCCACTGTCTAGGGCTACACATATTAATCTGCTGCTTATGCGGGACAAATGGAAGTTTTCTGAAGCAGTGTTAAGTATTCCCCACGGTGGCCCCCACCCCTCCCCTGACCCTGCTAAAAAGGTCCAAGATTGCTTTGGGAAATGGAGTGATGTATTGTCAATGATTATTGATAGCTGTAAGCTATCAATAATCATTGGGCAGACATCACCCTAATTCATATTTTTATCCTGACAATGTAGGATAAGATATTTCAAGTTGAGAAGATAGATAGTATTATATTCCTGTCGCAATCATAGCTTCTGTGTGTACATTGGAACAAGCCCAAAGGGCTCATTCCAATGTGGGTATCATAACCTATTATGGAGCAAATATCAATATATCTGGTATATATTCCAACAACAGAAGCGAAGATCTTTCAAGATGGGAATGGGATATCACAGAGGTTTCAATGGGAATGAAAAATAAGACAAACAATGGTGTATTTGAGTCTTTACTAAGTTTCAAATACAATATAAAAAAAAATAAAAAATAAAAATAAAACCCTCCCTCCCTCACTGATTTTGAAAAAAGTATGCTCAAGAACCAAAATACTTTTTTTTTTGGCCTTAAGGTAATAATTTTTTCTGCACAATTGATATTCAACTGCAACTCATCTCATTTATTTCCATGCTACCCATTTTATTCCAAGCATTGGTTACTGGGTTCTATTCCACATTTATTTATTTATTTATTGGTGTTTAACGTCATTTCAGCATCGAGGCTATATAATGACACAACATAGGTTTAAAGGCAAGTTTTGCCAATCGTTTATGCATATGTTGCCCACATGCTGGAGGACTGCACCTCAGTGGCGTTGGTTACCGGGTCCTATTTTACCAGTAAAGTTCTATTCCACCTAAATATTAAATAAAATATTATTAGTTCAGGGAAATACAAGTGAAAATATAATAAAATTAAATTCCAAAAACTTTTAATATATCGAATCAACATGGTAACACAAAATATACAAACATTTGTTTTCAGTCATTTCTTTAAACTAGAGGCTGCAAGAGGCCTTAGGCTCATGAAATGCTCCAAAGCATTTTGAGATTTTTAAAGAATCTTTATCAAATTGCACTGAGTGAAAACACAAGCTCCAATAATGAGCCTGAATATTGGCCAAGGGACTCAATTTGGAACAAACTTGAATCAGATCAATAACAAGATGCTGCATAGCAAATGCCAAAATATCCTAACCACTGGTTCTTGAGAATAGTTTAAACAATTTTTCTCAAATTGCATTTTGTAAAAATTCACATCCCATAGGGAGCCTCAATATTGATCAAGGGATTCCATTGGAACAAACTCGAACCAGCTGCATAAAAATATGCTTCATACCAAATATCAAAAAGGATTCTTCCCAGTGGTTCTGGAGAAGATTTATGTTTTTTGTTTTAAATTGCACTAAGTGAAAGTTCAAGCCTCCATGGAGAGCCTTGATATAAATTGACTTGATTTTAAACAAAATTGAATCACCGCTATACCAAGAAGCTTCATACAAAATATTGAAAAGATTCTGGTCACCGATTCCAAAGAATAATTTTAACAAATTTTTCTCAAATTGCACTTGGTAAAAATCCCCCCCCCCCCCCCCACCCCCATCCATAGTGAGCCCCAATATTGGTCAAGGGACAAGCAATACAAAGATGCTTAATACCAATAGCAAAGGATTTTTCCCATTAGTTCCACAGAAGACAATTTTTGAAGAATTTCTCTCAAATTGAAAATAGTAACAAGAGCCCGGCTCACCTACACTCTGATACTGCAATTCAGCTGTGGAAAAGCGCTATTCTTTCTAAAATAGAGCATTAGATTTGTGGCGCTTTCTCCCCAGCGCTCACCCAATTAACCTCTTTGATAATATTCCTTCATAATGTTAAAGCCCAAAACAACACCTATACACAATAACTATAAGAAGGTTAACAAATATTTAATTTTTTTTCCAATAGTTGAAAAGCAAATGTATGAAAGTGGAGTGTAAAGTTGGGGCACTTGCTATGTATACTTTAACCTTGAAAACTGGCCAGGTTTTAAAAAAAGATCAATTCAAATTCAGCAAAATATACACAGAGGAAGGGTTAAACAACAGTGAAAAATTTGTAGCAATGGAATTCAATGTAACAAACTGGAAAGTAAACTTAAATAGAAGTGGATGCCACCGCCAACCAATTTATACTACTCAAAAGAAGTTAGGGAACACAGATATTTTGGAATACTTTTCTTTGAAAACATTTTAAAGTTGGAAAATGATGATTTCGACATAGAATGAATTCTGAAATTGTGAGTCTAAGGTCACTGGAATCACATTATGACTAAAACAAAGCATTTGAATGATTTTAACCCCTGTAAATCCAAAAATGCTAATCTCACATTTTCAAGGAAATTTGGCTTGCGATCTACCCAACACAGCTGCCAGAAAAATTGAAAATGTGCACTTTCTCACTTGTCCTCTGAATTCACATGCTTTAAGGGCTTTGTGTGCGAAATTTGGCTTTAAAAAGACTGACATTCATGAAAATGCATCACCTTGTTCAACAAGCCTCAACATCGACACCTGAGTATTGAAGAAAAGCTACAGCTATTGGCTGGTTAAATGAGGGTGTTTCGCAGCAGGAAGGAGCTCGAAGATTAAATGTTCGCCCATCCATCATCAACAAGCTGCATCAATGTTACCTACAGACCCAAACTGTACATGATGAACCAAGGTCTGGATGCCCTTATTCGTAAATAAATCAGTATTCCTTAACTTTTTTGAGTAGTATATATAAAAGGAAAATTAAAAAAAAAAAACAAGCAATAAAAAGGCTACAAGACCTGTGCCACTTTTTTTTTTTAGATTTATCATTAAAATAAAATACACACATATATTTGCATTATTTTCCAAGTGGGGTTTTTCATCCTAAACACCCTTAATTGCCATGGAAGGCTGCTATAAAATTATTTGAGAAAAAATTATATTCTTAAGACAATTATAGCGAAAGTCACAATCAGTATGCTAAACAAGCCTGGAAATAAGGTGCCGGACATTTCCAAAATGCGGTTCCAAGAGGGTGAATTTGGTGATGCTATCCAGCAATTGCTGGATAGCATCACCAAATACAACACCCTCTCGGAACCTCATTCTGCAGGTAAATATGTTCTGTGAGCCAGGTTATTAGAATGAAATCCCTAGAGGGTAAAATGGGTGATGCTTACCTGTAGTGTAAAAGAGCATCACAAATTTCACCCTCAAGGAACCTCGTTTTTTAAATGTCAGACACCTTATTTCCAGGCTTGTAACTAAAGATGAGCACAAGGGAAAGAATTCATGCTCACCAGTCTTTAATAAACTTTCCAACTTGAATGATCACATCAATAAAATTTGAAAGGTACCTTTCTGTTTGGCTTTTCGCATGTATATACAAAATGAATATTTTAAAACTTTGTAGAAGCAATTGCTTAAACATCACTTAAAGATTGAATGAGGGCAAATGTGAATTGTCATGTTCGTTAATCATGCGCACAATCACAGCTAATGACAATGAAACGGTTTATCGAATTACCATCATGAGAGCGCATGCATAATCTGCTGGTTAGAGCAATATCGAAAATTTTATGCACTGATAACACTTTCAGTGTCATTGAAGGATCTTGACTGTGGTTATTAGATTTCCTAATTAGCATCGGAGTTAACTATCTTAACACCAAGCAAGAAAAAAAGGCTACAAGACCTCTGCTATTTTTTTAGATTTATCATAAAAATAAAATACATATATTTGCATTCTTTTCCAAGTCAGGCTTTTTATCCTAAACATCCTCAATGGCAGGAGCTATTCGGCACATGGTGACAAATAGCACGAACCTATAGAAATTCAATAGCTTGCTGCTATTCGGCACCTGGTGCCAAAGTGAATTTTCTGGCACATGATGGCAAATAGCCCGCGCCCATAGAAATCCAATAGCTTGCTGCTATTCGGCACCCGGGGCCAAAATAAATTGAAATTAATTTTTTCGACACCTGGTGGCAAATAGCCCGAGCCTATAGAAATCCAATAGCTTGCGCTATTCGGCACCAGGTGCCAAAATTATTTTTTCGGCACCTGGTGGCGAATAGCACAAGCCTATAGAAATCCAATAGCTTGTGCTACTCAGCACCAGGTGCCAAAATTAGTTTTTCGGCACCAGGTGCCGAAATAAGTTTTTTCGGCACATGGTGGCGAATAGTACGGGCCTGTTGAAATACAATGGCTTGCGCAATTCGGCACCAAGTGCCAGAACGAGTCTCCTCGGCTCCAACTGGCGAGTAGCACGGGCCTGTTGAAATTCAATGGCTCCCGCAATTCGGCACCAAGTGCCAAAAGTGAGTCTATTCGGCACCTGGTGGGGAATAGCACGGGCCTGTTGAAATCCAATGGCTTGCATGCACTATTTGGCACCAAATGCCAAAATAAGTTTCACTTTCCGGGATACTTTCGTATCTGAAGAGGCTATGAGGTCAACATCTTGCTTGGTATTGGGCAATAACTCACTTCAGTCACCATACAAGTGTTAGTCCGAAAGTCCTGCCGGATTCAAATTTATTAGCGAAATCCGCTTTTCTCCATCCCCATTCTATTTGCCACCAGGTGCCAAAAATTTGTTGCATTTTCCGAGATATGTCCCCAACAGGAAGGGTTATGGGGTTGAAAATGGGCATGATTATAAGGAATAGTTCACTGTATACACCGTCCAAGTATTAGTGCGGTATATTCTGGGAGAATTCATCTAGCTTTATGGGCGTAATACTTTTTATTCCATGCTATGTGCCACCAGGTGCCAAAAATAAGTTGCATTATCCGGGGTAAGTCCCAGTCGGAATGGGTTATGGGGATGATATTTGGCATAATAATGGGCAATAAATCTCTGTACGCACCATACAAGTATTGGGGCAATATTCTGGTGGCATTCAACTTTATGTACAAAGTTGAATCCCGCAGGAATATCGATTATCGGACCAACAATTGGATGGTGTGTGAAATGCGTTATTTAATTTTACGAGGCCAGATATCCACCCCATAGCCCTTCAGTTGCGAAGGTATCCCTTAACAGAAAACTTATTTTGGGCAACTGGTGCCAAATAGTGCAAGCCATTAGATTTCAATAGGCCAGTGCTATTCCCCACCAGGTGCCAAATAGTCTCATTTTTGGCACCTGATGCCGAATAGTGGGAGCCATTGAATTTGAACAGGCCTGTGCTATTCGCCACCAGTAGATGAGTAGACTCCAATTGGCACCTGGTGCCGAATCGCACAAGCCACTTATTTCAAGAGGGCTGTGTTATTCGCCACCAGGTACCGAACAGACTCATTTTGGCACCTGGTGCCAAACAGCACAAGTCATTGTATTTCTATAGGCCCATACTATATTGGCCACCATATGCCGAAAACACTCATTTTAGCATTTTGTGTCGAACAGAGCAAGCCCTTGTATTTCAATAGGCCCGTACTATTCTCCAACATGTGCAAAAAAAACCCTCATTTTGGCACCTGGTAACGAAAAACTCATTTTGGCACCTGGTGCCGAACAGTGCAAGCCATTGTATTTCAATAGGTCCGTACTACTCGCCACCATGTGGCGAAAAAATTCATTTTGGCATCTGGTGCCGAAAAATTCAATTTGGCATCAAGTGCCGAACAGTGCAGGCCATTGTATTTCAATAGGTCCGTAATATTCACCACCATGTGCCAAAAAAACTCATTTTGGCACCTGCTGCCGGAATACTCATTTTGGCACCTGGTGCCGAATAGTGCAAACTATTGGATTTCTATAGGCTCGTGCTATTCGCAACCAGTTGCCGAAAAAATCATTTTGGCACCTGGTGACGAATAGCGCAAACTATTGGATTTCTATTGGCTTGGGCTATTTGCCACCAGGTGCCAAAAAAATCATTTTGGCACCAGGTGACGAATAGCAGCAAGCTATTGGATTTCTATAGGCTCGGGCTATTTGCCACCAGGTGCCGAATAGACACTGCCATCCTCAATGGCCATGGAAGGCTGCTATAAAATGATTTGAGAAAAAATTATACAGTGCATAAACTTTCACCTGAGCGCTTGTTATATTTCCCTTAGTGATTCCAAATCTAGAAGCCTTCTCTGATTGTATACATAAAATCTCGCCTCCAGTATAATGACAACTCTCCAGAATTGCAGTTCAGGGTCTCCTTAGAGAAAAATTTCTAACCATCTCAGGGCTCGATCAAAATCAATATTTGAACTACCGTGATGAAGTTAAGTGCTCAATAACACAAACCTATTGTTTGTTTGTGGTTAACGTCACATATTTATGCACCGTGGCTAATGGTGACACAACATGGAGATGAAGTCAGGAATAGCCAATCGTTGATCCACATTTTGCCCATTTTAGAGGTCTCTTACCCCAAGCATTGGTGATTGGTCCTATTCTACTAGTAAAGCAGAACTGGTTTACCACAGTAAACAAGTGCTACTTACTTCCTCAGGGTTCTTCCGGGGAAACACATACCTATTGCCCTTACTTGTAACCAGTTGGAACTGAACATATCAATTGACAGATCTGAGCGAGATGAATAAATAACCTCTACTTGGCTGTGCAAATCATTGCAGAAGAATCTCCTATAGTAAGAAATTGCATCCACAGCTTGTCTTTTATTTAAGAAGTTTTATAGGTTCAGCAAGATGAAAATTTTAGTTTGGTGCCAGGAAATTTCCAAATTCATACCAATTTGGATGTTTTCAATACTTTCTAGTAGTCCAGACAAAACTAGTGCCAATTCCCAAGAATAAACCAAGGGCCATTTAAATTTTTTTAAATCCACACTCCAGCACCCCCCCCCCCCTCCCCCCCCCCCCAAAAAAAAAAGAAAAAAAAATCTTTTTAAAAAACTGTTGGAATGTATTCCGTGCACATGCAGAACCCAACTGGCAACGTAAACAAACTGTCAAGACATTCTGACCACTTGAATAAATTTTTGGTTTTTTGAAGTGCACAGCTCAGATACGACTCGAATGAGAGGTGGACATTAAAAAATTATGTCTTGGCAGTTTCTTTGTGTTGCCAGATGGGTTCTGTGCATGCATGTGACACATTCCACTGGAGCTATTAAAAAAAATTTTGTTGAAAATTGTTTAGTGGAGTTGATATTCCAAAATTTTAAAGGCTGCCATAAAGTGATTTGGGAAACAAGAGGTCCCAAGGGGCCTTAGGCACTCACCTGACAAACTGGCTCTAAACTATGAAAAAGGTACGTGTCCCCCACAGGTCATTTAGTTATGTTTAAGTTGTATATTTTTGCAGAAAAAATCTACTTGTGGCTTCCACACAGATATAAACTTTGTATCTAGGTGACAAATAAGATACACAGTGTCCTTTGGAGGGGACTTCTTCCCAAAACAGAACCACTCAATCACAGCAAATTTCAACAGACCCAGCCCTTAGTTCTGGAGAAGACACCAAAATTGTGTTAGCCAATCAGAAGCTCTGATGGTCGTATTGGATGTCAAGCTGGGATACCAAACACAAATCTGAAAGAGGACTGGTCACCGCACATTAAAATTTCCCATATTGCAACAAGTTGAAATCTGGGCTCCCATCGAGAGCCTAAATATGAAATTGAGAACTCGATTTGAACAAAGTTTATTATGCTTCTCTTATGAGATGTTGTATTCCAAATCGCCCTTAAGTTCAATCTTGGGACTTGCATCAGCTACGTCTTGGCCACTAATATAAGTGAAAAAAAAAAACCATAAGAGAGGGCAGTTGCTTTCAGTATGAAAAGTACTAGATATGAAAAGCGCCTCATTGTTCAATTTGAATCATATGGATTAGTTTCCTTCAAGATAGTGTTATTGACTTTTTTTTTTATTTTGGTCCATGTTCTTTTCCAGATTTCTCCTCCATTTTGTTTCGATTTTTTAATGGCGTATTCACATTCTAATCTGGAAGGGCAAGTCTTTTTTGGTTTTTTTGTGTAGTATTTTGAAAAATACAATCTTAATTCTTGTTCTTCTTTCTTGTTCCAAGATACTCTCAAAACTGCAAAAGAAAACGGCTGTAAAGTAGTTGATTAAACTTGGTGGAGTTCTCCACACAATACAGGTTTGGAAACAGTGAATTGACACAAGATCAGATGCATTATCCAAGAAGGCTTGCAACATTTTCCCAGAAACATGTTAAAAACTGTGAAATTAAATTATATCAATACTTTAAGACTGAATAAAATATATTTTTTCTAATTCTAGTAATTTCAAGTTATGTTTTCAATGATGTCCGGACAGACAGTGATAAGTTGATCTCCCTTCGGTGAGCTAAAAATTATTGTTGCAGTGACCAAACAATATAAAATTATAAAAGTAAAATTTAAATATTTTGATTTTCGAGACGTCAAAACACCACTACAAGCCACAAACACAACTACTGAATACATTGTTACAAAGGGTGACATGACCCCATTGGCTTGACAGGGAAATCGCTTTAATAGTTTCAGAGATTAACATCATGCAGATATGGAGACTACCCTCCATCAGAGGTAAGATGGATAAAAACCCTTCCAGATCAGAGCAATATACACACGTTGAGTTTTGTCCCAATCAGCCCAGCCATTATTGAATATATAATGGTCACACACAAATGAACTCAAACACACAGGGTATATGACAGCACATGGGGTTAACATAACCTTGAGTATGAAATAAAACTCTTAAAATTTAAAATCCACACACTGGCAACAACTTTATCAAGTTAGGCCATTAAATAAAATATCTGTTTTTAGGGACCGTCTGCGTCACCCGGAAGCTGCCGCATCATTTTTTTCAACCAGTCAAAATTTAAGTGTTACCATTGTATTTTAGTAGCACTGCCTCCTGTTTCATTTTCATAGGCGCCATGTTTAATTTAAATCTTTTGTAATTCATTAAGTTTTTCTAAGTTTTTACTAAAATAATGGCATGCATGTTCAGCATTTCAATCAGGTCTTAATATTTTATTGAGCTATAGTATCTATGAAGGCATGAGTCCATGCACTTCTGTTGAAGACATTTTCAATACGAAATGACAATGAATTTAGTGAATTGAATTTGAACTTTCCGGACAAATATTAAAAGCTATGTTATGTAGGGAAATCCCAAATTTTGACTATGCAGAAGGTTTTTTCAGGAGCCCCGATAAGTCTGACATACCAGTCCCAGATAAGAAATCATCTCTCATTTCAACTTCAGTTTGACTGAAAGTATGTATTCTATAATAAGTGTTATTATTATTATTATTATTATTATTATTATTATTATTATTATTATTATTTGCACCAACCATGTTCGTGGTCAAGGCTCTAGTTGAAAGTTGTTGTATATGTTTATGAACTTACTAGACCAGATTCTGAAAAAAAAACTTTTATTTTTGAGCAGGTTTTTAGATGTTCGAAAAAAAAAATGCCTTCCTCCCTCATTAATTTTTTTTTTTGATTCCCTGAGAAAACAGACATATTTTTAATGGCCTTAGGATGGCAATTTATTTATATTTTCTCGCATTACATCAATGTTTTATCTTGTAGTTCTTACATCAGTGGGTGTGGGTGGGGGAGGGGGGGTGGAGAGGTTTGAGCTTGTGGTCTTGACACAAAAAACTGAAAAATTACTTTTCCACTTATCTGAAGTTGTAGCTCTAAACAATCTTATCAAACTCACCCTTTGTCTTTGGTTTCTTTCGAGATGATAAGGCCAAGTCATCACCATCATCTACATCATCAAAATCAGTTATAAGCTCATCACCAGCATGACCAGCTGAAAGGTAAAAGAAATATATCATGAGCCTGAATAAATTTGCCTCAGAACTGAATTGCATGTGATATGCTTTATCTCCCCGATTTAAAAATAGATTGGGCAGTTTGTTGACTAGTGAAGTTTAATAAACTTAGCTAATTTATGAAGCGCAAGGGCAAAATCTCAACCATGCGCCTTCAATATGAAACATATGAAAAACAATTTCATAGTAGACTAATTTTATTCATTGCAAAATGAATTTTTACGCTATTTTCAACTTACGACATGAGACTCTTCTGACCCTTTTTATTTAAAAAAAAAAGATTTATGAATTTATGAGAATTTGTTCAAGACTGTTGAATATTTGATAAAACTTCTGTGGCAGACCACTTCACTTAAAATTTCCTGAAGGTTCTGGAATCTTCCAGAATAACATCACTTCAACAGAGAATTATATTTGAACATTTGATTCAACTTTAGTGGCATAACACTTTTCTAGAAATTACCAGAATTTTCTATTCTCTGCAATATCATCAGTTAAACTAGAAAGTCTAATTCATTCAACATAGCACCAGATTGAACTTTATTTTGAATTGACTGATAAGTAATCATACTTGTTTTTCTTTAAATTTTTGTAATAGAAAGAGTGTAAAATATTTTTGTAACATATTTTTGTTCAGTAATTATTAAATTTCATAGGATTTAAATTAGCTTTATTGGATCTCACATTTTCTTTGTATCAAAAGTTCAGATTTCACATCCACCAACCTTAATATAACAAGAACATGATTTTCAATGGCATTATGGCTCATTAACGGCCCGACAGAAATGATAGAAATGATTAACAGCCCAAGGAACTATTAGAAGCCCAAGACGACACTCTTATTTATATCTCAAGTGACGTTCCCGAAGCGGGCAGCAGACGTTAATGAAAAACTATTTTCGTTAACAGCCTGGGGCTCGCATCCGTTCAACATCACCTATGTAAATATGATCGTTCGGGTAAAATGCAATGAATCTACCAGGGAACGCCCTGCAAAGTGGTAATGATACAAGTGTACATATGAAATGGAATGTGTGGTTTTTCACATGTCCTTAATAGGTAAAGCTGTCTGCAACTTCCCATTAGAGGTAGTTTAGTCAACATTAACATGTGACCAGGTTCTGAAGTTTTTTCTCACACTGCATCAAGTAAAAATGCACGCTCCCATTGATGATTGAAAGACTTGATTTTAACAAACCTGAATCAGCCGCATACAAATATGCTCCATATCAAATATGGAAAATGATTCCTTCCATTAATTCTGGAGGAAAAGACTTTTTTCAAAGAATTTTTTTAAAACTGCATTAAGCAAAAATTCAGGTTCCCAAGGGTAGCCTTGATATAAATCGAGAGACTTGATTTTAACAAACTTGAATCAGGGTCATGCCAAAATGCTTCATACCAATAGCAAAAGATTCTTCCCATTGGTTGCACAAAAGAAAATTTTTTAAATAATTTCTCTCAAATTGTAAATAGTAAAACTAAACAAGAGGCCCCAAGGGGCCTTGAGCGCTCACCTGAGAAATTGGCTCTAAACTATGGCAACGGTACATGTCGCTTGACTGAAAATTTTATAAACAGGAACAGACATTGTATACCAAATATCAAAAAATTCTGACAAGTGCATCAGAAGAAGAATTTAAAAGAAAATTCCACATATTTCCTTGAGTTGAATTTGGGTTCCCACATGGAATATATGCCATGGCTGCCATGCCGATTTTTTTCTACCATTGCTTTCCATTGGTCATAAGCAAGCTGTACAGCAAATAAAAAGTTTTTGTTCAAATCGACCTTTTGATTCAAAAAATAAAAATTTAGGGTGGGCCGTTAACCAATCAGAAGCTGTGGCGGCCATGTTGGATGGCGGGTGGACAAACCAAACACACCTTTGAAAGAGGACCACCCACTGGTTAACCCCAGCAAATTTTATTCAAATTGCCCCAGCGGTTCTGAAGAAGAAGATTTTTATGTGTTTTGCCAGTCAGTAGCCATGGCAGCCATATCAGATGGGCGACGGAGATTTCGAACACAATTCTTCGAGTGTTCCACCCAACGATCATTCCCACAAAATTTTATTCAAATTGGCCCAGTGGTTTGGGGGGAGATGATTGATGACGCCAAATGACGATGGATGTCGACGACGGACGGAAAGTGATCAGTAAAACTCATCCTGAGCTTTGCTCAGGTGAGCTAAAAACCCCAATAATGGCACAGGAACTCGATTTGAACAAATTTTAATCAGACCCATATCAAGATGCTCCATACCAAACATCAAGATTCCAATAATTGGCACTGGAGCAGTCGAAGAATTTTTCTTGAATTGCACTATGTGAAAATTAACACCCCATAGGGGGCTTTGATATAGAAGGGCTCTAACAAAAACTCAAATCAGGGCTATACTAAGATCCTTCATACCAAATACGGAAAGGTTCTTGCCATTGGTTCCATAGAAAAAAATTTTAAAAAGAAATTTTCTTGAGCTGCACTTAATGAAAATTTGCCCCCCTCCCCCCTACAAATGCGACTCGATTTGAACAAACTTCAATCAGGGCCATGTTTCTTAACGAATATCGAAATATTCTGGTCATTGGTTGCATAGTAGAGCTGGGTGATATACTGAAATTTATGTACAGTTACAATATTGCTTTCATACTAATCATATCGCAGGTAAAATTAAATATTGAAATTCTCAATTTCATTATCAGCTCTGTGCTGGTTTATATTATTTTACTGAAACAATGCACAGCCTTTTGAAAGCTTTTCGTGTTGTCAGAACTGATGGGTCACCACCCTAAGTTGGCTGTTATCAGCACTTTTTTGTTGTCTCGATAATGTATGACACTGTGAAAAGTGAAGTCACTTCACAATGTGAAGAAAAAAAATTTGAAAATTACTGAAAAGTTGATTTTCTGAGTAAAATCCCCTTTTCATCATTACCTACCATACAAAACTATTGCTCTAGTTTACCCACTCTACTAATTGAAAGATTCTGGTCATTGGTTTCGGAAAAGAAGACTTTTAAAGAATTTTTCTCAAATTGCACTTGGTAAAAATTCTCCTCCCCCACCCAAGTTTTCCCCAATAGTAGCCGAGGGACTCAGTTTGAACAAACTTTAATCACGCCCATACCAAGATGCTGCATATCAAATATTGAAAGAATCTGGTCATTGATTTTGAAAGAATTTTTCTCAAAAATTCTATCACATAAAAATTTGAATGTTTTTCCATTGCCTCTAGTGTTAAAAAGTGCTGAGTCATTATTTTTACAAGGTCACGAAAAATACCTTAGAAAAAAAACGATAGCATTTTTTTGTTTTTAACCATTCTATTCTGTTGGTCATAAGCAAGCTTCACACCAAATAAAAAGCTTTAGAGACATGCAGTTTTGGAGATAGGGCAGTTTACAATTTTTGCCTATTTTGGGTTTCTGGGGTTCCCACGAGGCAGAGTAAAAATTTTTTTGGCATCAATCAAGTACCTATGACCCATTACTACCTTATATCAAATTTGGTTCAGATCAGCCTCACTGTTCAGAAAATAGAAATTTGGGGGCGGGGTCCAAAAAATTGCCTCTCCCACAACGACAATTAATGCCATACAAACTTCTCTTTAACAAATCTAAATCTATGCCTTGAAAGGAAACTGTATACCAAATATCAAGTCTCTGCTACTGCTGGTTCATGAGAAGAAGATTTTTCAACATTGAAAGGCGTTTTACGAGCATAGCCCCACCCAGGGGGCGAGGCATCTTGATTTGAACAAAAACAAAATGCGATGTCATAACCAACAAGCATCTCAAATTATACTTAAATAAGATTAGCGGTTTTGTGGGAAAAGCCGCAAATACCATGTTCACGGACGACGGATGGCATTTGATGGTCGAAAAGTGATCACTACAGCTAACCCCGACTGAAAGTCAGGTGAGCTGAAAACAATGATTAAAAGAAACCTGAGAATATGTTTCACCTTGTGTGGAGGAAGATGGTATTGCTTCTGTGGTGTCTTTTTGCAGAATATCTGAAAAAAAAAAAAATTTAATAATTACATTGTATTGCAAATTATGAAAACTAAGGGTAACAAGCTGATTTGTCTTCTTCAATTATTAGGGCTGAAACGGTCAGTAAAGAAGATTTTCAAAAGGATTGGACAATTATCTCCCTTTTCTCACTGTAAAGTGGTCAGGCCATCCAATCTGAACAAACATGAATCTTGGGGTGGTCAAGATTATGCCTGCCATAAATGGTTCAATTTGTCCCAGTGGCTTCAAAGGAGAAGTCGTTTGGAAAACGACAGACAGATGGTGATACATTGAGCTAACTTTGATGAGCTAAAAACTTGAAAATTCAAGAAACTAAGTCATTTTTAGCTCAACTTTGACGAAGTCAAATTTGAGCTATTGTCATGGCCCGTCGTCCGTCTGTCCGTCCGTCCATCCGTCCGTCTGTCCGTACGTCAACAATTGGCTATGGCTCGGGCTAGAGGTCGTATTTATGAACCGATCTTTACGAAACTTCTTGTGTACCTTTGTTATGACCCTGGGACGGGAACGAGTGTTTTTAGGTGTGGTCCGAAATTCAAGATGGCTGCCAGTGGCCATTTTGTACCGATGATGCAAAAATCAGTTTTTTGTACTGAACTTCTGTATGAAAGTTCTGATTTGAATAAAGTTTTGTATAAATGTTTAGTACCATGGGATACATCACATATAATACGGGTTTTTTTGTCGTGTGTAAATTATGCAAATTAGACTGACTTTGATTTATTTAGTGTTACTTTCAGAGCTGTAAGTGCCAAGCTGATATGGCTCGGGCTAGAGGCCGTATTTATGAACCGATCTTTACAAAACTTCTTGGGTACTTTTGTTATGACCGTGGGACGAGAACGAGTGTTTTTGGGTGCGGTCCGAAATTCAAGATGGCAACCAGCCGCCATTTTGTACCGACGATGCAGAAATCTGTTTTTTTGTACAGAACTTCCATATGAAAGCTCTGATTTGAATAATTTTTTGTATGAATGTTTAGTACCATGGGATACATCACATATAATACGGATTTTTTTCTCGTACGTAAATTGTGCAAATTAGACTAATTTTGATGTTTTTTGGGGTTACTTTCAGCACTGTAAGTGCAAATGCCAATACGGCTCGGGCTAGAGGCCGTATTTATGAACCGATCTTTACGAAACTTCTTGGGTACCTTTGGTATCACCGTGGGACGAGAACGAGTGTTTTTGGGTCCGGTCCGAAATTCAAGATGGCCGATGGCAGCCATTTTGTACAAAATTAGGTGCAATCAGATTTTTGCTCAGAACTTCCATATGAAAGCCCTGATTTGAATAATTATTTTGTGTGAATGTTTAGTACCATGGGATGCATCACATATAATACGGGTTTTTTTCTCGTGCAGAAATTATGCAAATTAGATGAACTTTGATTTTTTCAGTGCGATTTACACACAGTAAGTACACATGTCAATACGGCTCAGACTAGAGTCTGTATTTATGAACTGATCTTCCTGAAATGTCTTGGGTACCTTTGTTATCACCTTGGGACGAGAACGAGTGTTTCTGGGTGCGGTCTAAAATTCAAGATGGCTGCCAGTCGCCATTTTGTACCGAAATTAGGTCTAATCAGTTTTTTGTACACATCTTCTATACAGCTCAGACTAGAGGCCATATTTATGAACCAATCTTTACGAAACTTCTTGGGTAACTTTGTTATCACCGTGGGATGAGAGCGAGTGTTTTTGGGTGTGGTCCGAAATTCAAGATGGCCACCAGCAGCCATTTTGTACCAAAATTAGTGCAATCAGTCTTTTGTATAGAACTTCTGTATGAAAGTTCTGATTTGAATAAATTTTTGTATGAATGTTTAGTAACATGGAATACATCACATATTGTAAGGGGTTTTTTTTCGTGCCGAAATTATGCAAATTAGATGAACTTTGATTTATTCAGTGCTACTTACACAATGTAAGCACACATGTCAATACGGCTCAGGGTAGAGGCTGTATTTATGAACCGATCTTCACAAAACTTCTTGGGTACCTTTGTTATCTCCTTGGGATGAGAATGAGTGTTTTTGGGTACGGTCCAAAATTCAAGATGGCTGCCAGTGGCCATTTTGTACCGAAATTAGGTCCAATTAGTTTTTTGTCACAAGTTCTATACAGCTCGTATTTATGAACTGATCTTCACAAAACTTCTTGAGTACTTTTGTTTTCACCTTGGGACAGGAACGAGTGTGTTTTGGGGTGCCTTTGTTATCACTGTGCTATGAGAACAAATATTTTGAGGTTCAGTCAGACCCACTCTGGGACTCAAAGATTTTTTCTAGTTCAGCATCTGACTGTCACCCACCTTTACAATACTTTACCTATACATTTGTTACAGGCAACGGTCAGTATTCATGTACAGACCGTTACAATACTTTATATGTACCTTTGTTATCAGGTCATTACCTAGATGTTTGTCATTGCTGTGTCACATACTATACATGTACATGTCTTTGTCTTGACAAGTTGAGCTACAGTGTCATTGACACTTTCATTTAGTTTACGCAAGTAAAAAATAAATTCTGAAAAAAAAACCTAAATACATATCAGTGGCAATTAAGGCCAAAAAAAAAGTGTTTTGGTTCTCGAGCATATTTTTTTTCAAATCAGTGAGGGAGGGAGGGTTTTATTTTTATTTTTTATTTTTTAAAATTTTTTTTTATATCATACTTGAAACTTAATAAGAACTCAAATACAACATTGTTTGTCTTATTTTTCTTTCCCATTGAAACCCTCTTTAATACCCATTCCCATCTTAGATTTTCACCTCTATTGTTGAAATATATACCAGATATATTGATATTTGCTCCATTAGATGTTATGCTACCCACATTGGAATGAGTTGTTTGGGCTTGTTTTAATGTGTATTAAAAGATATGATTGTGACAGGAATATAATACTATCTTTATTCACAACTTGAAATATCTTATCCTGCATTGTTAGGATATAAATAGGAAATAGGGTGATGCCTGCTCAATGGTTATTGATAGCTTACAGCTATCAATAATCACTGAGCAGACATCCCCCACTTGATGTAGCTTCTATAAATTCAGGTCGTAATTTTCATTTGGACATTGGTTTGGGGGGGGGGGGGGGCAATTTTCCCCATCATCATGTGGCCAGTGTTGAGAAGATGCCAAAGGCATCACCCTCAAGTGCTACAGGCACAGGATGATTGAAGGGGGGGGGGGGGGGGAGGGGGATTCTCCTCTGAAATTTTTTTAAATTGGGTCGGTTGCCTCTTGGGTATATTTTACCTTATTTTTTCATTAGAAAAAAATGTTTTTTTCAACAGGACCTTGTAATTTTGTAGAAATAGTGAACCATATTCCCTGATAATATTCCCCAAATTTACACATATATAAAAAGTTGGGGAGAATTTCATTGGGGGGGGGGGGGGGGGGAGGGGGAGGGGGGGGCTCTGATGTGGAGACACAATATTAAGCCCCTCTGTAAGTGTAGTGGTCTACTATGAATTTAGACTAAGCAAAAATAAAAATAGAAATTCCTCATGATTGTGCATTGAAAAATGTGGGTAAAAAAATATTGGAAGGGGGAGGGGCTCGTGCTACCCCCCACCCCTAAAATTACTGCCATGAAATCGTCACTGGAACGACCCCAAAGAATTCATTCCAATGTGGGTATCAAAACATCATACCCACAATGAAAGGAATTCTTTAGGTTCGTTTTAATTACGTTTTATAGAAGCAATGCTTTGTGGAAGAAAGTATCATCTGTATTCGCATTGTGAATATGATCCCAGTTAAATCTGCAACTGTCATTTTGCTAAGACCGAAATAGGAATAATGTGGCATTTTTATGATTTTTGACAGGTCTCCACACAAACATTTTGTACTGTTTTTTTCATTGATGACTATTTATGTATTTATTGTTGTTTAACGTCACATATTTATGCACAATGGTTAATCGTGACACAACATGGAGATAAAGTCAAGTTTAGTCAATCGTGTATACCCATGTTGCCCATTTTAGAGGACTTCCACCCCAAGCATTGGTGACTGGGTCCTATTTTACCAGTAAAACAGAGCTTTTTTACCACAGTAAACAAGCACTGCTTCACTTCCCGGGGTTCCCACGGGGGTTTCATTGATGATGGAACAACCTTGACCGTCACCAGTCAGTCAAAGCACTGTGAAAATAAACGGCTGAGATGGGAAACTTTCACTAATTTTATCACCTTTGTCAGTTTAGCCAGAGCCAGTCATATAAATATATGATTAGCACATACAGGGGGGTCTCCATTTTATTTTTGGGACGCGTTAGGAAGGCGATTTCTCTATGAAGTGCAAGCAATTTCTGAATGGCTTTCTGGATTCATTTTCTCAGTTTTGTTATCTCCCTTGATACGCTTGCCCCTTGTGTGCAACATAAAACAACAAGGAAGTCTCGAATAAAAGTTTACGTTTTGATCAGAAAATACACCCAGCCAACTGACTGCCTCCTCCCCTCCCCAGTTTCTCTATCGTAGTGGATAAGAAACCCTGAATGATGCTTGGCTTGACTGAAGAGTGTTTACTGTTGCGTGATTTCAAGGCCCAGTTCGGATGTCACCTAATTTCAACGTAATCAATAAATTGCAAGTTGAAATAAAAAGTGTCAACGCGGGAGGTCAATTTCAGTCCGGCGCTGCCCGAGAACCAATACCTTTTTTTGGGGGGCCTAAAAAACAAAAGCATTTTGGAACTAAGAACAGATCATATTGCCTTTTATATTTCAACAGATACCTAAAAATATCATGTTAACACTTTTCCTCAATTACAGAAAATTAAGCATTTTAACAGTTATTACTATAAATTGAATCATGGAAAAGATTTTCATGAGATTTTTGCATGCTATATCTACATAAATGATGTAAAGACGTTAAAATTGAATTGAGATTTTTTTTCAAAGAAGTATTTTTCAGAAAGGAAACCAACATCACCAAATGTCTCAAATTGTCAAATTTTCAATCATACAAAAACTGGTACTTGCCTTCAAATGTAATGTCTTTCAAGGGTTGCCCCTGAAATTTTCCAATTAGGTTTCCTTCCTGGATTAGCATCATCTTTGCTATGTCCAATCGTTCGATGAGACCAGATGTGCTTCTGTAATGATTTTCTTTTATATCAAGAGATCACAGGATTAAATAAACAAATATAACACAAAATAAGGTTTATGTTTAATAAAATTTTGTGGAAGATGCTTGGCCGCAACGAAACGTAAAATGACACACCGAAGCTGGCAAGCGGTAGCTATGTGTACAAACATATCACACTATTATCAGTACCTGGCACACACTTACTAGGGGTTCCATAGTAAGCATACCTGGCTAGTGAAACTACAACCGAACCAATATCAAACTTAAATATCCACTACTGACTACTAGGGAACTCCATAGTTAGGTCAGTTAAATCTTTTTTCACTAGGAAATCCATAGTGAATGTCCAACCATTTAATCCACACCCTAGGGGCATCCATAGGGAGTGCACTAAAAAACATGTATACCAATACACTGTTATCACCTAGCCCACATACTACTCCATAGGGGTTCCTTTAGGAGAGTAACCACATGTGGTTTAACTACAGCCACCGCTCACCAGCCTCCATGTGACAAAAATCCTTTGTCTCGTCACGACAGTACATGGATGCGTATGTCAATGATGACCAAACATAATATATATCATGAGTGTCCTTATTAGCACAATTGTCCACTTGGGAACGCAACAACATGACGTCCATTATCATTGAATTGAGAATGTCTCTAAAGCACCAACAGTTCATACAATGCCCCTCTAAGCACGGCGTAAGATGCATAAATGTATCTGACTATCTGTAGAGTTACATCTGACATTCAAAGGAAGCAAAAAACAATCTAGAGGCTGCAAAGCATAACTTACTGCTGCGTTCCCCTGAATCATGTTCATTGGGTCATCATCATCCATACTAAACAAGTGTAGATAGTTGCAGGCCTATCTGAAAAGAGCTAAAGCTTGGCAGCAGTACAGAATCTCAGGAACATACATCCGAACATGACAAAACGTAAAAGATCATTGAGCAGCAGACTGATGGGGATAGGGTGGGTGGGTATTTTCTAATACTTGTTCACTTATATGTTGCCTATTGATAGCTCGAAGGTGCAATGGTGGATGATGCCTTGCTTTCGATTATTTAATATTGCTTGAATATCATCATGGACGAAGGAAGATAATCAAGTGTTTTACTTTCAGTAATTTCGACACACCCAAAGCTAACAGGAACCTCAAAAACAGACCCAAACTTTGCTGTGATCCCGATATAAAATGATTTATTTTTTAGAAATAAATCGCCTTATATCAAGAGATCACAGGATTAAATAAACAAATATAACACAAGATAAGGTTTATGTTTAATAAAATTTTGTGCAAGATGCTTGGCCGCAACGAAACGTAAAATGACACACCGAAGCTGGCAAGCGGTGGCTATGTGTACAAACATATCACACTATTATCAGTACCTAGCACACACTTACTAGGGGTTCCATAGTAAGCATACCTGGCTAGTGAAACTACAACCGAACCAATATCAAACTTAAATATCCACTACTGACTACTAGGGAACTCCACAGTTAGGTCAGTTAAATCTTTTTTCACTAGGGAATCCATAGTGAATGTCCAACCATTTAATCCACACCCTAGGGGCATCCATAGGGAGTGCACTAAAAAACATGTATACCAATACACTGTTATCACCTAGCCCACATACTACTCCATAGGGGTTCCTTTAGGAGAGTAACCACATGTGGTTTAACTACAGCCACCGCTCGCCAGCCTCCATGTGACAAAAATCCTTTGCCACCCTATTTTGTCTATACAAAATTGTATACCCCATTCAGCAAAACATGATGGTGTCACCAAACAGAAAGGTCTCTATAGCACCCTGTATGTTATTGAGGAAAAAATCATTCCCAACATCGGTGAGGTGGACACCATCATGCCGGAAAAACCCAGGGGTGTCAGTTGACAGCTCAACATGTTGGATTATTCTACCACCATGAGTGGCTGCTGCTCTGCGGCCTGCCCGATTAACACATTTCCGTTTTCTCTCAATGGCACGGATATCAATACAGCCATGCCACTGGAGTCGCGGTAAAATATCTGACCATACCAGAATCGTATGGTTAAGCCATTGATGTAATTCAGCAAAGTGGGATTCAATGGCAGTGCATAGCTCATGTGAAGAGACAACTGTCAAATCATTACCTGCAACATGGATCACTAAATATTTAGGAGGGACTTTGTGTTGCACAAGATTCCGTAGCTTGGGCATAAGTTCATGCCAACGCATACCGCGTTGCCCCAACCAAGTCAATCGCACACCATGGCCTTCTAAGTTTAAGTTCTGTTTGGATCTTGCACACGTACGCCTGTAGGCCCAGTAAATGATCGAAGAGCCCACCAGCCAAATATCTGAAAAGAATAATGTGACAGGTTATTGAGACATGTATAAAGTCAAGGCCACCGAAAATGCATATCCAGAAACAAAGCGAAATCATAACAAACCGAAGCCAACCTTGGCCTAGAGCAACTGCGTAGCAACACCGCAAAACAACCTCAGGGGGTTCCACTGAGGCAGGTTACAGTGTATGTCTATTTAATATTGCTGGCCTTCAAAAACATTAATGATTTTATCGCGCCGAATGTACCCTGAGAAAGCATTGGATTTCCATCTGCCCATTTTCTGTATAATGTGGTCAGGGACACCATTCATGGCCAACAGGGTAGCTCCACCAATTCGAAAAGAGTGGGATTTGAAATGCCAAAGCGGCAGCCCTAAAAAGGAGAGTGCCTTGCGGAGGACAGCAGTAAACTGATACCTGGTGAGGGGTCTCCCATCACTGTGACAAAAAAGGATAGGGGAAATTCGGGGACGAATCTGTATAAATTTATCCAAAGCAGTTATGGGACATATACTGGTGTCTGATAAGGAAGGTATATGCACTTCCTCGGCCCGACCTAGCGGATTAGATTTGGAATGTCTTAAAATTATTTTGAGGCATCTCTTGGACTGCATGCTGTAGAATGACAAATCAGTAAGGCGCAATGCCCGGGTGATGTTTAAACCTGGTGTACTCACTAATTCACCAACTCGAAACAAACCAAAAAATGCCACAAAATATGCTGCATTGAAAAGGGTGCTTTCATAGGAATTAATGCAGACCGAAATCAGAGCTATGGGAAGCTTACGCAAAATATCCAAAGTAATTGGAGCCCTGTGGTCTTGGTGGGGAGCACGTCTCCTTAAACCCATCAACATTTTCGTAATTAAGAAAGACTGACATGGGTCAGGCCATTCCCGAATACGGTGTTGAAAGGTTATGCCTGCTAAGTAAGTGGTAACAGTGTTAGCAGACAACCCCCCCCCCCCTCTGCAAGGTGGGCGACAAACAAAGAAACATGACAAACTGGAACGGGCCACACTGATGGAAATCCAAATAGCTTTCTAAAGTTTTCAAATGACTGTATTCCCACTTGGTAAGTGGATTTTGTATTGTTTGCCAAACTAGCATTTAGAAGAGTGTGTGCGGTCAGTTGAAGATGTCCCAGAGACTGTCTGGAAATGGTGTGGGTTCTCTTTCTGCATTTGGCGCCAGTCGTCGAAACTGGGTAAGCTGCAAACGGGAAAGGCTATCTGTTAAAATATTGCAAGAACCTGGTATGTGCTCCGCTTTAAATTGGATGTTAGTTTTTAAACACTGCAACGTGAATAGTCTAAGAAGTTTCAAAACCTCAACTGAATGAGAGGTATGGGAGTTCAAAATATGGACGACAGCCATGTTGTCACTACGCAATAATATCTTTTTATTTTTCAAATATTCTGCCCAAATTATCACTGCAACCAAAAGAGGAAAAAATTCAAGGAGAGTAATATTGCTTGTGAGGCCGGCTGTGTGCCAAGTTGCAGGCCAAATGCCATATGACCAGCGACCATGAAAAAATGCCCTGAAACCCAACCCACGACCGGCCGCACTATCGGTAAACAACTCCATATCTGAACTGGCTTCCCAAAACTGATTTGAAAAAGCTGAAACTCCATTAAACTCAGTAAGAAATGTTAACCACATGCAAAGATCATCGTGCATTCCTGCAGTTATACGTAAATGGTGATGGGGTTTGGAAAGACCCCGTATGGAATTAATCAACCATCTGCAAAAGGGGCGCCCAGGTGTTATTGCACGACAAACAAAATTTAAGCTACCGATAAGAGACTGCATTTCTCGGAGTGTAGCCTTGGATTTACCAAGCAATGCCTTGACTTTAGAAAGAACTTCGTGGACTTTATTCCCCGGAATTTTGATAAGCATATCTTGGGTATTAATTTCCAAACCTAAGAAGCAAATAATTGTTTGTGGCCCCTCGGTCTTGTCTGTCACGATAGGCACCCCCAAGAATTTGCACACTTCAAAAAATTGTTGCATATTATGGGCGCATTCATGGGAATCTTTGGGTCCCCCAAATAAAAAATCATCCAGGTAATGTAAAATATTGTCAGATTTGGCTAATTTACGTACCCGCCATTCCAAAAAGGTGGAAAACTTTTCAAACACAGCACAGGCGATTGAACAACCCATGGGGAGGCATTTGTCGAAGTAATAGAAATTCTCAAATTGAAAACCAAGCTGGTCAAAATCCCCTAGCCATATAGGCAGTAATCTAAAAGCAGATTTGATATCCGATTTTGCAAGGAAAGCGCCCTGGCCTAACCTCTGTATCATAGCAACTGCAGAATCAAATGTGGTATAATGTACCGAGCAAAGGCTGTCGTCAATGTGGTCATTCACAGAGTCATGGTCTGGGTATGAAAGGTGATGTATTAAACGGTAATCTCCAGAGTGTTTTTTGGGTACTAAACCAATTGGCGAGATTCGCAAAGTTGAAATGGGACGGTCGGTAAAGGGGCCTGCTATTCTCCCAGCAGACAACTCCTTTTGAAGCTTCTCACGCACGATGTAAGAATTTTGGGAAACCGAAATTAAATTCTTTGCCTCACATGGACGGCGGGGACCATTATATTCCAGGGAAAATCCGAAAGAAAAACCATGCAGCAGGTAGTTGGCAACATTTTGATCAGGATAGCCGTGAAGGCTAACCTGTAAATGATCAGTAACAATTGGGGAACAGCCTAAACTAAATTTTGTGTTGCTTTTGACCGCCTCTGACTGGGCCGGCTGATCCACTCTGCCGACGAAAGGAACTTGAATGGCAGTCTACTTTGGAATGGGGCTTCCCACAATTCTGACATACGTGCGCAAAACGACAATGAGTCCATCGGCAACCACCTGGTCTGTTATAGGCAAAGCAGATGCCTTGCTTCTTAGGGGGAGCTGTGGCAGGATCCGTACCAGTAACAGTACTTGAGGTGTAGCCCAATCCGAAAGATGTACCTAACGCTGTTTGAACCTTGAGCACCATCAGTTGGAAGCCACAAGTTTGGAACTATGATACCCCAGGAGTGCGAGTGAACGGCCTGACGCATACGGAATTGTTCGTCATAGGCCCTCCAGGCAAAATCAACAAACCGCAAAGCTGCATCGCGTATGATTTGCATGTATTTGAGCAGCTCGAAAACCTTTGAGGGATGCTGCTGGACATAGATGTAAATGAAAATTAAAAATGCATCAGTCCATTTTTCAATGGACGGGATTTTGTCTCGGATTGGCTTTGGCTTCAATTCAATTGTACCCTGATCATTCAGAATAAGCGTGTTGCCCGCTGCAGCCTCAGACAAATCATTACTACCTTTTAATAACATTGTAATGTTGATATACTGGTTCGCCCAGATTTTTTGTCTGACACAAGTTGGGACATGCGCTGCCACATCGTCGTCGGGCAAATTCAACAGAGGTATGCCTGCATTTACACTAAATTGTGGAGGTATATTCGCAACCGTACCTGGCCGAGTTGATGCGGCCATTCCAATGGACGATGCGGTTGACTGCGATTGTGTTGTATTTGGCTGATCCCATAAATGGAGCAGACACTCACCAATATTGTTATTGTTAACAGTGCCATCAACGCTGATTCCTGACCCCGGCGCGGGGGCCTGTGCAGCGGCTACATTTACCCCCGTTACCGTTACGCGGTCCGTAGAAGCACTTGGCACACCGCCATTGTTGACGGATTGGGACGTCATCCTGGAAACTGAAGTTTGAATGGGCGATTTCGATTTATTGTTCGCCGTGGGACGAGCATATGTTGATTGGTGACACGGCCACTTCTAGTTCGCCGCACTGAGGACGCTGTTGTCGGTCTCTTTCTCTTTGGAGGCATCTTCGGAGAGACAATCAGGCTATTTTCTAATACTTGTTCACTTATATGTTGCCTGTTGATAGCTCGAAGGTGCAATGGTGGATGATGCCCCGCTTTCGAGTATTTAATATTGCTTGAATATCATCATGGACGAAGGGAGATAACCAAGTGTTTTACTTTCAGTAATTTCGACACACCCAAAGCTAACAGGAACCTCAAAAACAGACCGAAACTTTGCTGTGATCCCGATATAAAATGATTTATTTTTTTAGAAATAAATCGCCGTATTTTAACCGTGTGTCCCAGGTGTCGACAAAGGTATTTTAACTTGTGGTCTTTCAGACCAATAACCTAAAAATAGGAAGAAAAAATGCAAGTCCAATTCAAGTTTTTACCAAATTCAGTTATGAGTCGCATGGTGGGGCACAGCATGAAAAGGTAGCAGGTTGTTTATTTATTGGTGTTTAAGGTCATTTATTTCTGTACAATGATCGCTTATGATAATCAAGGTCGCAACACACATTAAACTCAAGCGAACCCAATCATTCATACCAGTGTTGCACCTTTTAGACGACTTGTACCTCAAGCATTGGTTACGCGGACCTACTTTACCAGCGAAACAGGGCCTGCTTACCACAGCAAACAAACATTGCGCCCCTTTGAAGTTCCCCGGACTCCAACAGTGAGTGGCAGGTTGTAAAATAAACCTTTGAAATGACAGGTCAAACAATAACAGACAGTGTGCTACAGGCTAACTAAATATTTATTCCATACATTACTATAGTTTAATTTTAGAAAGGCCTTGGATTCTGAAGAATTGCGAAGGAAAAAAATGTGCTACCCTGAAACATATGATGATAAATTGCCCACCACCCCACTACCAAATATTTTTTACTTGCATGCGCATGAGCAGGATTTGTATTGTAGATTAGTGACAAGATGTCTGAAAAGACAATGTTAAGGTGTTTAGTATCTTGATTCATTTTTTACACATTCAACCAGAAAAGCATAAGTATGGACATTCATTAGTTGACCACTCAACTTCAATACCTTCCCTTCCCCACAAATGTAGATCTCATTGAAACTGGCTCACTGAGACCCATATCTCTTAAGGTTCATTAAAACATCATCCCGAACTGGCTTTTGTAATTGAAACTGTCAGCGACTCAGTTGACACCATTTACCTATAGTTTGTGAATATTCAGGGAGGAATAAAATGCCTGCCTGAGCTTGTTTGGGCGAGTGTTAAGGCAGGCAAAAAAATTTGCCCTCCTGAAAAATGCCTGGCCTGATTAGGCTTGCCATGATTACGCATTTACATAATAGTTCAGAAAAGCCTCAGGTTGATGATTAGTCTATTCTAACAGTATTTTTGAAACAAAATGTAACGTTGACAAAATCGACAGGACTGGATGGCCTAAAAGTTGAGTATATGCACCCTATCAGTGTAAAAATCACATTATTTTACCAAAATATGTGTAGCCAAACTATGGGTTGCAACTTTGTACTGAAAATGTTTGGAGGGGAAAGTCGTTGTCTAAAGAAGTTTTCAACTTGGTAGATTTATTTACAGGTAAAATTTCCGGATTCAAGTTTTTCAATTTATTTTTTCATTGAGTTGGACTTCTTGAAACTTCTCAGAAAACTATTCCCTGAGTATTATATGTTTCTTTTGTTTAAAATGAAAAAAATCACCCTTATTAGTCTGTTGCAATTAAGCAAGTTCAACTAGCTGGTTACTGGGTTTATTTGTTTATTGGTGTTAATGTCACATATTTATGCACCGTGGCTAATCGTGACGCAACATGGAGATGAAGTCAGGAATAACCAATTGTTGATCCACATGTTGCCCATTTTAGAGGGCTTTTACCCCAAGCATTGGTGACTGGGTCCTATTCTACTAGTAAAGCAGAACTGGGTATAATCTCTTGAGAGTAGATACATGCAAACTGGATAACAATGAGCAAAAGATGCATTTTGAAAAAATGTTCCTTTCTCACGCACTTCCTGTGAATATATTCTGATCGAGCCTCCAAGTGACATCTTTGTTTGACAAGGTAGTTTTTTGTTGGCCATGAAGTCTGCACACTGTAAATATGAACTTTTAAAAATTCTTGTCGGGTTTTTCAGATTCCTACAGTACAATGCAAATATGCTCTGGTATCATTATATACACATCAGTAAATAAGCAGGAAGGCTTTTTAGTGTGATCGCAGCAAGCCCAATTAGTATGTGTAGGAAAGAGGAGAGAGTTGAAGAAAATCTGAAATCCATACACTGCCATCAATCAGTTGAGCCTCATGAAATTGGCCCTGGCCAGATGAAAATAAATAAAAAAAAAAATTTTGCACCCCAAGAAAAATTAAAATTTACTAAGGTCTTACCTGAGCAATTGTTGCACAATGTTTGCGGAGATTAGTAGCGTGTATTCTTTCAGGAAATTTCAAATCACATTCACTTCTTACTTCATCAAGACTCTCTGAAGCCCTCAAAACATCCAGAGCTGAAAAAGAGGAGACAATCATAAAATCTATATTTATATTCATCCTATTTTCTTTGTAAAAACTGAACAGCTTTAATGAGAACACATGGCTGCAAGTATCAGCCATGATGAATGCGAACTAACCTATCTATTACATACTTAGCATTCAAATCACATCTCATCAACAGAATGAAATATTAAGAGAAGGGAAAGCGAATGGTAGAAATTTCAGAAGAAAGAAAAGTGAAGAATGAGCTGTTGTACTACAAATCGTCACCTGAGTGTTATAGTGTCCTATGTCCCATAGGGGACATAAGATATTATAACACTCAGGTAACGAAATGTTAGGTTCATTAAAGAAGGTGAGAAGCATTTTTCAACAAGTAAAAAAAATAGAAGCTTCACCTTCAATTAAACTTATAGGATAGGCTGACTTTGACAATGCCAAACAGTATTATTTTTCTCTCCAGTAAAATATTAAAACAAGAGGCCTCACGTGGCCTTAAATCGCTCACCTGACAAAGTGGTTCAAACAAATATTTTGGATCACATCCAGTTCATCATGGTTCATCAACACTACAGAGGAATGACGCAATGAAATTATTCATAATTCAGGTGATCAAGTCATATAATCATTATAATCTTCTTGCCGACTAGATGCAAATCTACTGGCTATAGATAAGCACTGCCAAATTTCCAAGCGTTATTATGCTACTGCAGCTTGAAAGCCATAACTGATAAAAAAAACATCAACAAATCGATCAGAACAAAACCTGAATCTCTCCCCTTAAGGATATTGTACAGCACATGGAAAAAATGGAGTGTTGGAAGTCCATATTTGAATTAAGTTCAGGTTAGGAAACTTAAAGGCTTCATATTTTTTGAATGTGTGTCATGTTGCCTTCGGAGTGAAATTATTTGTCTGCATCTCTTTGCTTTGCTACAATTTATGTGAGAGTGCTAATATGCACTGTCTCATAAACTGTTACAAGGTAAAGACACGAACAAATGGGGAGAGAATACTCTCATTTATTGTTGATTGTGAGTTCTGTGAATAAATCAAATTGTTGGCAAGATATATTCATTACACAGATTGTTGGTGGCCTAATATGGTATACATGGTGTCCGGTAATTCTATCTTGAACTTGAGCTACCCTCTCATCCAACATGAAATTAACAGACACCATATAAACCATATGTGGCCACCAACTGTGTAACAAATAGTGTTCAACTTTGGGTTTACCCAAGAAGCCCAAATATGAATGCAAGGAATTGATCTGAACATCTGAAAATTCGGGCCCCTGTAGGGAGCCCAAATACCTACCCAGGGACTTGCTTTGAACAAACTTGAATCTGATCTCCATGGAGATGTTGTATACCAAATATGAAAGAATTCTGACTGATGGATCTGAAGAAGAAGATTTTTAAAGAATTGTCCTCATATTCCACTAAGTTAAAATTTGGGCTCCCATATGGAGCCCAAATATGAACCCAGAGAATCGATTTCAACAAACTTGAATCTGACATCCCTAGAGGTATTGTGTACCAAATATGAAATGATTCTGACTGGTGGATCTGAAGAAGAAGAATTTTAAAGAATAATCCTCATATTGCACTAAGTTAAAATTCTGGCTCCCATAGGGAGCCCAAATATGAACCCAGGGGCTCGATTTGAACAAATCTGAATCTGACCTCCCTAGAGGTGTTGTATACCAAATATGAAATGATTCTGACTGGTGGATCTGAAGAAGAAGATTTTTAAAGAATAATCCTCATATTGCACTAAGTGAAAGTTTGGGATCCCATAGGGAGCCCAAATATGAACCCAGGGACTCAATTTGAACAAATCTGCATCTGACCCCCCTAGAAATGTTGTATACCAAATATGAAAGAATTCAGCCTGGTGGATCAGCAGAAGAAGATTTTTAAAGAATACTCCTCATATCCCTAGAAATGTTGCATGCCAAATATGAAAGAATTCGGCCTGGTGGATCTGAAGAAGAAGATTTTTTTAATTTTGGAAAGAAATTTATGGGTGCTATCAGAGTTATGCCCCCTGTGGTGCCCCCTGTGGGCGTGGCAACTTTATTTGAACAAATCTGAATTGACATATGATGGGAAACATGCACAGCAAATTTTGTTGAATTTGGTCCAGTAGTTCGTGAGAAGAAGTCGATAATGTAAAGTTAACGCCGGATGGACGACGACGGACAGAAAGTGATTAGTAAAGCTCCCCTTGAGCTTCGCTCAGGTGAGCTAACAAGAGGCCCCAAGCACTCACCTGAGAAATTGGCTTTAAACTATGACAAAGGTACATGTAGCTTGATTGAAAATTTAATAAACAGGAACAGACACCAATAGATCCAATTAGAAACTAAACTTAAGATTTTTAAAGTTAACTAATGACTAGCCTGGATCCACAGCTTTGAAACAAAATGTTGAAAAGAAAATCTGGCAAGCTAAACATGATTTACCTAATCTGAGGATGGTGAGGAGTGCTAAATACATATCTAAAACAGAATCACCCACTGGTCAGACCAAGAAAATTTTATTTAAATTAGCCCAGTGGTTCTAAATTCAGCTCATTAATTAAACACACTCACCATTGTTCGCAAAGAGAAAAATGTTATCCTTGTTGATTTCAGCCTTTGCTCTGATTTGTGCATCTGCGATGTACTCCATAGCTGGAATTACTTCTTCTGGACAAATCACTGGCACCCGTGTTCCATTCTGAAAATATTTTAAAATTGTTTTCTAATCAGAGCAGATATCACCAAGAAGTAGAAACAGAGTATGCAATCCAACACCAGGACTTCATCATTCATTCATCATTCATCTGGTATCGCGAGAATCTAATGTGATTTGCGCGAAATATATTCACGCGAATCCAGTTAAACCATAAAATGGAATTCTGTCCAAACTAGCTGAATGTTGCTGGGGAGATCACAAAACAAGTTAACATTTCCATCCATGACACCACCTGCTTCACATTTTCTTGAGTTTGGTATCAAATCAAGTCATGGTTGCTGCAGCAGCCATGACTTGATTTGATACCAAATTCAAGAAAATGTGAATAGACAGTTTACATACCTTCTGAGACACCCCACACGAATCAAAGACATTAATGTTATATCGGGCTTGTAATCAACAAGTCGTGAGTTCGACTCTCGATTCCGCCGATTCGCTGCGGCGATACCTTAAGCAAGTTTCCTCATCCATAATTGCTTCCCTTTACCAAGGTCCGTAAATGGGTACCCGTGAAAGTAGTTAACGCTGATCACAGTATATTGCAGATAAAGTTGTATGCTCCCTTGGGAGTTGCGATGGTTTCTGAGTGATTTGTATAAAGTACTTTCTGATCAGGGTAATGTTGTGAAGTCAGTGAGCACTGTTCAGTGGATACTAGACTTTAAAATTAACATTAACATTATCTTCCAAAAAGTGAATCTAAGTGGTGAATTGACGCGAATCCACTTAGATTCGCGCTAGTGTTGTTTGCCAGAATCATTACGAGAATCGATTCGCAGATTCGCGTGTAATTTTAAGCCCTGCAATACTGCCTGAAACTGTCTATCACTATAGGATCCAAACGAAAGTATAAGAAATAGGGAGATTGAAAATAAAAATAGGTCAAATAACCATACAAAGCCAAATAAGAGGACAGTGGAAGATGAGGTATGAAGGTGGATTCAGATTTATTTATTGCTGTTTTGGGGTTTCTGCATTCCTTGATGTTTCAAATTGAAGGCCATTTCTCTTGCATTTTTTTTATGAAATGCAAGGGCCCATTCAAGGCTATTCCAGACCAAGTACTTGTACTTGCTTAGTGCCAAGTGCTTCTGGCTACAACCAGTGTTTGTTTGTTTGTTGGTGGTTAACGTCACATATTTATGCATCGTGGCTAATCGTGACACAACATGGAGATGAAGTCAGGAATAGTCAATCGTTGATCCACATGTTGTCCATTTTAGAGGACTTTTACCCCAAGCATTGGTGACTGGGTCTTATTCTACTAGTAAAGCGGAACTGGTTTACCGCAGTAAACAAGTGCTGCTTACTTCCCAGGGTTCCCATGGGGACTACAACCAGTGACCAATTGTCCAAGATACTCAACTAGAAAGTGAGAAGGATGCCATCGCCCCCACAAAATTGCTCCACTTGTCCCAAGCATATTCTTATTGTTTGTTTGTTGGTGGTTAACGTCACATATTTATGCACTATGGCTAATCGTGACACGAAGATGAAGTCAGGAATAGCCGATCATTGATCCACATGTTACCCATTTTAGAGGACTTTTACCCCAAGCATTGGTGACTGGGTCCTATTCTACTAGTAAAGCAGATCTAGTTTACCACAGTAAACAAGTGCTGCTTACTTCCCTGGGTTCCCACGCGGGAAGCATATTCTTATAAACCATTTAATGATTACCTTTCCCCTAATCTCTATAAGTTCTTGACAGGAAAGCATTCTTTTTTCCAGGAGAGTTAAATGCTCTCGGAGGCTAAGATCTGTATCGCTTAAACTAGTTGACCTGTTTCTGTAGTACTCCAGACTGAAATACAAATATTTATTAATTTACTGATGTTTAAGCCATTGTTGGCTACCCATGAAAACAATACATAGGCCCCTAGAGAGCTCAGCTAATGACATTTAGCTCAATAATAATAAAAATAATAATATTAATTCAAACTAATCTTACTGCTAGAAAGCTCTATACAATTTTTTTTTACAAATCGGCTCATGTTTGTTCAACTTATTGTGTTAACGTTAAATTTGTAAAGGCAAAAATGCATAACAAGCCAATATTGTGTCAGTAGCTGTCGACAATGAACATGAATATGTTATTATGTAGTCACATTCCAAAAAAAATTTTTCGGCGAGGTTTAAAATGCTTAAGTTATAAACAACTTGAGATGCTTGCCCACTGCGACCGCCCACCCTGCATTCGTCCCTTTCCTAACCATAAGTCGAATTGTACTCAGGGAGCGATTTAAGTGGTATCGCATCGCTGTTTGCTACTCAATTTTCGCAAAATGCGAACCATTTCTATTAATCCGATCACTAATCGCGATTCAAGCTGGGTTCTCGCTATGGTAACCGTGGTCGGTCATACCCGGCACTGGAGATCGCCGACTCGTACTTTAAAGACACCAAGTTTTTGCACCCAGCACTCAGTTGTTAAAATAAGAAAAAATTAAAGTCGTTTTTATTTATTTTCTTCAACCCAAAAGTAATACAAACACTGAACAATAACATAATTTACTTCAAATAAGAATGTTACTAATTATAGTTACAAAATATCCAGAAATGGATGGTGGTACTATAATATACCCAGCGATGCTATCAAATGACCGGAAAATAGGTTCTGGCATTACAGCGTGTTGTGATTCGCTTTCATTTAATTGGCAATACATTTTTGGGGGATTCTTTATGTATGCTCAGACTGCAGAAAATGGCATTTCCTGACACCTAAATTTCAATTTTTTTTCTGTGATTTGGGAGGGGGGGGGGGGGGGTGCCACCCCCAGCTTGGTTTCATTTAAAATTAAAGTCTGTACCTGTAATGATGAAACAAAGAAAATAAAGGGCAATTTAAGTCAAATTGCACTTTATTTTCTTTTTTTACTTATATTATTTAACAACTGATTTCCATCGTTTGAAAAAAAAACTGCTAATCAATTTTGCCTAATTGCTAAACAATTTTGCATTATGTGTAGCAAACTGCTACGCAAAATCTTAAAAGTAAATCGCTCCCTGGTTTTACTAAAGACGTGACTAACAAGCTTTTGTGCAATTTTCATTGTGCAATTTTCCGAGACCAGTATCTCCAAGTTCAAGTTCAGTAAGAGGTTAGAAAATAAAAATTGAATAAACTGAATCAAATTGAAGCCAAATGAGGTCAATGTACAGGCAAAACAAATCTCTGAATAGCCACTTCTAATAATTCATGTGATAAAGACATAGATAATGCCGTTGAGATAATTGTGTCTGAAAATTTCGGTGCAAAATCTTTTAGAGGTCGCACACAGTATTTAGTGATTAACAGAATTTTAAAAATCACCATTTTCAAGGAGAAAAGGGTGGTTTACAATATACCTGAATATCTCCAAGGTGAGGGCTGGATTATTTTTCACACCAAAATTGATAGCAAAACAGGAGGAGGTGCGAGTTCTGTGTCACTTATAATCAGGTACACAGCAGGCCTTGCATTTTAAAATAACGAGGCCTAAAAATAGGCCCCATAAACACACTTACAGGGCCTATTTTTATAGGTAAGGGCTGATTTCTCCAAAGCACCTTATATTTTTATTACAACCTGTGGTTTTTCATATGATATTAACTACTTATATGACACACCAGAATTGTTAGAATTGCGCACCAGTGTACACAAACCGAAATGGCGAAACACATCCCTCTGAAGTCGTCAATAACATGTTTGGGATTTAACATTTTTTTGCCGAGCTGATTAATCGGCCCCGTAATTTTCTTCAGGGGCTGTTTACGGGGGCTGGGGCTGATCGGCCACGTCAAAATGAAAGTCCTGACACAGTTTCCAATTTTTATCTTGAAGGGGGAAAAATCAAAGATTGATTTGACAAACTTATTATACTTGAACTTGAAGCTCAATAATCAACACTTAGATGTCAGCCGGCTACAGCTACCGACAGCCACATGCAAATGTACTGTTGTTAGCAACAGTACATTTCTAAAAAAATTAATCCTTTTGAAATGATGGAAATCAAACTTCAGCGATTTAGTTCAGTTGTTATTTGTGCATTTCGATTGCTTTGAAAATAGCCTGCATAAAGCAAGAGCCATCTCTCAAAGCATTCAAACAAGTCAGTCTCCCCCCCTGAAATGAATTTCATTAATATACGTACATCTATTACCAAATATTTAAGAAATAATAATAATAATCACGGGCAGATGGCAATTTTTTTATTATATTACATGAACCAAGTACAAAGGCTGTTGTAATTATTCAATCAATCAACTAATTGTCTCAACTACTACCTGTTGGAAACGTTTTTTATTTTAGCTGATCGTCATTAGTTTTCAAAGTGGTAAAAGTTTGATTGGAATCACATTCTAAGAGGTGAATGATGTTCAATGAACAATAATTAATCTATGAAATATCTAACCCAAGTTGACATTCATCTGCAGAGTTTTCCACATCTGTTTTAGGCCATGTTCAGGGTAATTTCTAGGACACAGTCACTACAATTACCCAATCACTCACTGACACTCAGTACTTCTCGATTTTTGGTACACTCTCTGTTGGAAGTGACAATGATGTATATTTTTGTGCTAAGTTAGTCGCAACTCAACCTCTGTGTATCAATAAACTGTAGTTTGCTATTACGATGCTTCCATAGTTTTCATTTGGGATTACCAACTATAACACTAACCAAGTATCATTCAAAATTTTTAATAAACTGTTTTTTTCAATAGACACATGGTTACTGTTATCTCAAATGGATTGAATGTACATTGCGCAACAGGCTGACATCTGGTAGAGAAGACTACAGGTTCCCTCTGAAATTTGAATTTCTTGGGCTTTAGACGCTTCAACACATTGGAAAACCTGAACCGCAAAAGTGACAAAAGTTGTCTCAACAATCAACAGTCTATAAATGTCAGATAACTTACCAAAGTTTGAACTAAGTTCCAAGTTTACCAGTTGATGAGGGACTATCAAATACACAGATGTTTAAAATGTCGGAAATTTATTCCACAAGAAAACAATTACATTAAGTTTATTTCAATTCTCCTGAATCTGTCGAGACTGATTTGAGGTTCCTAACTTCCAATTGTAATCTGAACACACTGATACATTGACATATTTCAAATGTTCATGTACAGATTAACGAGTTGTTAACTGACCATTTGTTACAAGTCACCATTTGTCAACGAAAAAAACTAGTGGACACAGCCCTACTGAAAACCAGCACTGTGCGTGAAAAGTGCTACTCAAACCATTCAAACGAATCTTTAATGTATTGAATCTTTCAAAGATGAATGATTTTTTTTTGCATGGTTTTCATTTTTATACTCAATATATTAAAAACAGTGAAATCCTGTTGTGTACTCTGGGGTCTAATTAAACATACCCCTATGTTGATTAATTTTTAAGAGATTTTCCCACAGCTGTGATGCATATTCCAACCCCTACTTTATTAATTTTTTTATGTTCTGGGATGTCATCAAATATCATTTAAAAAGTTTTGCTTTTTACAGCACAGCAAACACAGTAGGTCTTCATTAATGTCAAATTAGAGGGCTAGAACATATGTTTACAATAATTTTGTTTATAAAACACACTTTTTATAGAGGTATTATCCACAATTTTTCCAACCCCCAATTTTATTCCCATCCCTACTCTTATTTAACTTAGTGACTTTTACTAACCCTTACTTTTAATTCCCAATCCATTTTTAGCTCAACTTTGGCGAAGCCAAATTTGAGCTTATGCCATGGCCCGTCGTCCGTCTGTCCGTCTGTCCATCAACAATTGGATACGGCTTGGGCTAGAGGCCGTATTTATGAACCGATCTTTACGAAACTTCTTGGGTACCTTTGTTATGACCGTGGGACGAGAACGAGTGTTTTTGGGTGCGGTCCGAAATTCAAGATGGCTGCCAGCCACCATTTTGTACCGACGATGCAAAAATCTGTTTTTTGTACAGAACTTCCATATGAAAGCTCTGATTTGAATAATTTTTTGTATGAATGTTTAGTACCATGGGATACATCACATATAATACGGCTTTTTTTCTCGTGCGTAAATTATGCAAATTAGACTAACTTTGATGTTTTTTGGTGTTACTTTCAGCACTGTAAGTGCAAATGCCAATACGGCTCGGGCTAGAGGCCGTATTTATGAACCGATCTTTATGAAACTTCTTGGGTACCTTTGGTATCACCGTAGGACGAGAACGAGTGTTTTTGGGTCCGGTCCGAAATTCAAGATGGCCGATGGCAGCCATTTTGTACAAAATTTGGTGCAATCAGATTTTTGCACAGAACTTCCATATGAAAGCGCTGATTTGAAAAATTTTTTGTGTCAATGTTTAGTACCATGGGATACATCACATATAATACAGGTTTTTTTCTCGTGCAGAAATTATGCAAATTAGATGAACTTTGATTTTTTCAGTGCAACTTACACACAGTAAGTACACATGGCAATACGGCTCGGGCTAGAGTCTGTATTTATGAACCGATCTTCACGAAACGTCTTGGGTACCTTTGTTATCACCTTGGGACGAGAACGAGTGTTTCTGGGTGCGGTCCAAAATTCAAGATGGCTGCCAGTGACCATTTTGTACCGAAATTAGGTCTAATCAGTTTTTTGTACACAACTTCTATACGGCTCAGGCTAGAGGCCGTATTTATGAACCGATCTTTACGAACCTTCTTGGGTACCTTTGTTATCACCATGGGATGAGAACTAGTGTTTTTGGGTGTGGTCCGAAATTCAAGATGGCCACCAGCAGCCATTTTGTACCAAAATTAGTGCAATAAGTCTTTTGTACAGAACTTCTGTATGAAAGTTCTGATTTGAATAAATTTTTGTATGAATGTTTAGTAACATGGAATACATCACATTTAGTACGGGTTTTTTTCGCGTGCAGAAATTATGCAAATTAGATGAACTTTGATTTATTCAGTGCGACTTATACACTGTAAGTGCCCATGTCAATACGGCTCAGGCTAGAGGCTGTATTTATGAACCGATCTTCACAAAACTTCTTGGGTACCTTTGTTATCACCTTGGGACGAGAACGAGTGTTTCTGGGTGCGGTCCAAAATTCAAAATGGCTGCCAGTGGCCATTTTGTACCAAAATTAGGTCCAATCAGTTTTTTGTCACAACTTCTACACAGCTCATATTTGTGAACTGATCTTCACGAAACTTCTTGGGTACCTTTGTTTTCACCTTGGGATAGGAATGAGTGTGTTTTGGGGTGCCTTTGTTATCACTGTGCTTTGAGAACAAATATTTTGGGGTTCAGTCAGACTCACTCTGGGACTCAAAAGATTTCCTTTCTAGTTTAGCATCTGTCTGTAGCCCACCTTTACAATACTTTACCTATACATTTGTTACAGGCAACGGTCAGTATTTATGTACAGACCGTTACAATACTTTATATGTACCTTTGTTATCAGGTCATTACCTAGATGTTTGTCATTGCTGTGTCACATACTATACATGTACATATCTTTGTCTTGACAAGTTGAGCTACAGTGTCATTGACACTTTCATTATTTGGACCCCAGGAGTAGTCGTTTAGCAGAAGAAAATTATTCAATTAACAGGAATATGCAATTAACATGGAAATCCTCATTTCCCGATATTGAGCTCTAAATTCAGCTTTCTGTTGTATTTTGTTTCACAGAGCTCACTGAGCTCTGTCAAACAAGATATAAGCTCTGTCAAACAAGATATAATAGAATATAAGCAAAACTTGACTCTTGATGGTAAAATTACCATTTAATATCAAGGATTTTGCTTGGTGTCGAGTGTAGTTATACACAGTACAAGACAGTTTTAGTGGAGTTATAGGAAATGTTTTTGGATTTTGAAATTTATTCAGTTAACAGGAATAGTGAGCACCACTGTATCATTGAAATACCGCCAAACACAAGGCTCTAATAATCACCCATGTACATTAGTTTAATTTACCTTAGTGATTCCAACTCCCCAGGCCTTCTTCGATTGTATACAAGAAGTCGTGCCTCAACTAGAATGACAGCCCTTCGGTATTTCTGTCGATTAGCATTTTCTGGACGTAGATCTAGTGCTTTTAGTTCCTGTATCATATGCAAGACAAACTTAGCGATATCCTCTGGATGGGGGAGCTCCTTCTTTTTGTTAAATTGTCTCTCTGAGAGGGTAACACGGGCCACCTTGTTAACTCTGACATACCATTCCATTTTCATGAGTTGAATAAAATTTTTTGCTTCCTGCCGTTTTTTTCATCCCCAATCTTTATACTAAGGCCAAGTTTGCTCGATGCCAGGCGCATGATATCAAAACCAGACTTTATAGCTGTGCTTGGATGCTCAAGTTCATCAGTTTCATCTGGGTTTGTACTACAAATGTCAAGAGCACAAAGTGCAATTGTGTCAAAGTTTTTTGCAACTAGCATATCGTAAATTGAACAGTCTGGGCATTTGCTTCGTTCTCTGAATGCAATAAGAATCCTAGCTGCTAATCGCATGTGAAACGTAGCATAATGTCGTCTCTTTCTTTTATTATCAATGCTTTTCATCAGCCAAATATCACCAAGACAAAGAATGAGAACATCACTAATAGCCACTTCTGCAATATCATCTTTCCTCATATTTGGTAGAACTTCAGTCTGAAGCATTTTTTATCCTCTATTCTTGAATTTTCCAATCAATACACCAATTTGAATCATGGTAGCTCCTTTATGATACTCACTTTCACTTTTAAAGGGCACGTTTTCTGATGGTTTGTCACTGATGTTCGCAGTACAATCCATTCTTTGTAATTTGGACATGGACCATATTTCTTCAGTTCAAACTTTCCTTTTTTCCTCCGTTGTAAAAGAAGTTCACCCTTTTTGTGTTTAAACACTTTTAGGTTGTGCACGCTGTCTCCTTCAAATCTTAGCAATGCCAATTTGTTCTTAATGCTTTGGTCCAAATTACTCTGAACTGTTTCATCCTCTTCTTCAGCTCTGGTGCGCTTTAATTCTCTAATTTCTTTCAGTTGCCTTGTGTGAAAATGTTTCCTTTCAAGGTGACTTTGAATATTTGTGTACAATTTGTTGCAGAAAAAAACATGCATGGACGCGATCGTATACTCTGCCATGTTTGGAATTGTTATTTTTTTCTTTGAATTTCTTTATGAAAACTTCTGGATACATTTCATCAAACAAACAATCATATTCTGGAAGCTGCTTCTGTCTTTTATGAGGTAAATCTTTAGTTTCTTCAACACTTATTTCATGGTATTCCCTATCATCTGCAATATTTGATTTTTCTTGCCATTGTTCCCCACTATTTGTGAAGTATTCATCATTGTCATTGAAACATGTCAATTCGTTATGCTTCACTTCCACATTCTCATCTGCAGAGTAGCACTTGTAAAGATTATCTATATTTTTTTCTTTTTGAAAAACATCAGATGCAACATTTTGACTATTGATTGGATCCCAAGACTGGAGTTCAATGATCTCTGACGTTGCATCATCACTTTGTGAGTCACTTTCGCTATCTCCACTCTGTTCCTCAACTTTGTAATCTGGATCATGATCGTTGTCATCCTCACTCATACTATCTTCCACAATTTCCTCATTACTCATACTATTTTCCACAATTTCCTTATCTGCAAAGTACAGACTGTCAAGATCTTTCATTTTCTCTTTTTGCAGAACTTCAGATGCAATACTTTCGATATTAACAGGATCCCAAGACTGGAGTTCAATGATCTCTGACATTGCATCATCACTTTGTGAGCCACTTTCACTATCCACACTCTGTTCCTCAACTTTGTGATCTGGATCATATTCGCTATCATTTTCACTGTCTTCCACAATTTCCTCATCTATAGTATTTTGACCTTTTTGCGATTGATCTATACAGTTTGTGTTATACTCATCTTTGTCACTGATACATGTTGATTTGTTATGATTTGCTTCCATGATCTCATCATCGAGAGAACAACTGTTAGATTCACCATCTGTTCAAAAAGAAATACAAATTGCACATGTATCATTTGACAGAATGCTGGATTTGTTTGTTCAATTTGGGTATTATCTTTGAACTACTAAAGCTCTGTTAACCCTATACCTAACATAGCGGCCAGATGCATCCAGAAAAATAACCCTTGTTAGCCTTTCTGCGACTAGAGTAATTTTTAAGCTAGAACTAGTTTTTGAAAACAAATTTTTAACAAATGCCTATGTCCCGACTGATAGTGCCAAGCTAGTCCACAACCAGTTTTCATTTTTTGCTACCAACAAAATGCACCATGCTCATTTCAATGGTTTACCTATGAAAAATGGACGTGGGCCATTATGTCGCACCCGTGGGCCCCATTCTCGAGTGCCAGTAGCCCTCGTAATTGTAAGAAATTATAATTACCATGAAATGTTCATTATTTCATGAGAATTATGATTTCCAGCTTCATAACTTCATTTGAAATAACTAAATTCTGATCTTAACCATAACACTGTGGTTACAAATACTTTCAGGTCATATCCACCTGCAGTTGCTTAATCTTTGTAAGACTATAAACCATGCCCCCCCCCCCCCCCCCCCCACAATATATAAAATGACGTTAACAGACTGAATCCTGACAAAAATCCAAGAGTTTATAAAGCAGGCACACTTTTACCTGCATGCCACACGTGTTTACTGCTGGTTCGTGGCTGTTATTTTATCATTGAAAGATCAAAGAGAAATTAGACAGTGAAGTGAAATGAAATCAACACGGAGAATGATATTGTGGAACTGTTAGCGATTGCATCAAAGGGAAAATTACGCTTACACTTGAATGTTATGCAGATGTCTAAAAGGATTTGTGAATAACAACGCTTGTTTCTGACTTTAACTCATTTCGTGCCAAACTCATTGACAATATATCTCAACTACACCCAATACACACCAGTCGACGCGCGCCGAAACACCGCACAATTCAATTCAATTCAATTTTTTATTTCACAGTATACAAATACAAATAAAATATTAGAAGAGAGTTACAAAATCATGAATAGTTGTGTAAATGCATACTGTGGGGAATGACATAGTCTAGTGACTGTCTTCCTGTCATCCCCAAGACAATAAAAGGTGACTAAAGTAGAATAGCATATGGCGGGTTTTAGATTTAAGTAAACTAAATACAGACAGCAGGTAGTTATTGTTTTTACTTTACATATAGCATGATTTTGGTTGGGATTAGTTATTATTTTCCCATCGTGGATCAAATTCTGCAAAGTTCCAACTCAGCTTGTTTTGGCCTGATAATTAACCTTGTTTCTGAATTTGACAGAATAAATATATTCTCCTCAATAACCAGTTCCATGTCCATATGTCAATAGGGTGATGTATGGTCGAAAAAACCATTCATGACCGTCCGATACCGATAGGTTTAACTATCAAAAACAGTCAGGGCATCTTGGGTTGGTGCAGCTAACATTGGCATTATATGAGTTTATGAATTGGTCAATTAATGTTTTTTTAAATGACATTCGTGTGAGGGTTTTTATCGTTGTATCTAAGTCGTTCCACAATTTAGGAAAAGAGAAGTACGGAAGCGCGGCTGAGAACTGGGTACGCGGTTTGTGTGTGATTAGATTACCACACTGCCCTGTATTCATACCAGAAGGATTCGCGTATACTTGAAATGTATTATCAAAACTGACGGGGAGGTTGTTGTGGGACCAGTCATACATGAATAGAAGAGAATTTAATTTGTGGACATCGCTAAATTTAAGAATTTTTAAACGTTTGAAAAGGGGGTCCGTATGTGAGTTGAATTTTTTGTTCGCTATAATACGCATAGCCTTTTTTTGCAAATTCAGTATTTGTTTAGTTGCAGGTGTGTTTCCCCATATTTGAATCCCATATATTAAATGGCTTTGAATTTGTGTGAAGTAGAGTATACGTAAGGTCTTGGGCGGCAAAAATTTTTTTGCTCTATTAAGGATATAAATTGCCCTTGACAGTTTCGTACAGAGTGCTGTTACGTGATGGTTAAATTTAAGGTTCTCATCCAAGTTAATTCCTAGGAATTTTATGAATTTGTGTTGATGATTATTTCCTGCTATTATTAAGTTTGTATTATTTAATGTAATTTGGGTTTGTACGTTGCTATAGTTGTAATTGTCATTTTGGGGATGGAGAAGTAAAGCTTTGGTTTTATTTACGTTTAATGATAATTTGTTTGCTAAGCACCAGTCATTGATTTTTGACAGTTCAGTATTCGCCTTCTCTGTCAGCACGTTAAGGTCGTTCCCAGATGCGTAGCCTGTTGTGTCATCCGCAAATGACAGGATATTCAGGTCCGTCGCTTCACAAATGTCGTTGATATACAGTACAAACATAATAGGACCAAGTACAGAACCCTGTGGTACACCCGTAATAACATTCAGTAAGTCTGATGATTCACTCATGAATTGTACATATTGGGATCTCTCGGAAAGATAATCCTGAAACCACGAATTAGCTATTCCTCTAATGCCGTAATGTTCAAGTTTTCTGATGAGTATTTCGTGGTCAATCGTATCGAATGCTTTTGAAAAATCTAAAAAAATGGGCAGTGTACAATCTTTAGTTGCTCTGTTATTCATTATGGAAACATGATTGATGAGATGCAATATTGGATGGAATGTTGAGTGTCCCTTTCTAAAGCCGAACTGATAGTTGTAAATAACGTTATTTACGTCCAGGAATTTTGTTAGTCTTTTATGCATTAACTTCTCTAGGATTTTAGAGAAAGAGGGGAGGATACTTATTGGACGATAATTGTTGAATGACTGTTTATCTCCTGATTTGAAAATTGGTATTACTTTTGCGACTTCATTTTGGATGGTACAGTTCCAGTTGAGAATGAGGTATTGATAACATGTGTTAAAGGAAAGGCAATTTCATGTATAATGTCTTTCAATAGTTTCGGAGAAATGTTGTCCTGACCAGCAGAAGTTTTTCTGGGAAGACTTTTTACTGAGGATATGACTTCTTCGGTGGTTGTAGGTGACATGAAAAAAGAGTCGGAGACGTTGTTTTTTAGGTAGTCACAGAATCGATGTGTGGAGCCAGTCATGTTGTCAGATACTCGAGTTCCGATGTTAATAAAGTAGTTGTTAAATTTCTCAGCAATTTGGATGGGGTCAGTGAGCTCAACATTATCTTCAATAAATGATGATGGTAGCGGCGGAGGAAGATTTGACTTGTTTATTGCCTTGCGGATAATTTCCCAGGTTTTCTTAGCGTTTCCCCTGTTTTCTGAGATCACTTGATTATAATAATTTGTTTTAAGTTTACGTTTGAGTTGGTTAAATATTTGACAATAAGTTTTATATTTTGTGATATTGTCATTGGTCGGGAACCTGTACTTCTTTGCAAGTAGTTTGTGTTTATTTAAGGAGGACTGTAAGAGACCATAAGTCATCCATGGTTCTCGTTTTATATATTTTTGGGGGGTCTTTATAGTTACCAGCGGAAAGGCTTTATCAAACGCCGTGTTCAAGATTTGTAAAAAATTCTCATAAGCTTCATTGGCACGAGGCTCTTGGCATACATTGTTAAAGTCAGATTCAGATAGTAACTGTTTAAATGCGTTGATATTCCGTGTGCTGAATATTCTCTTAGGCTGGTATGTGTTATCCTTGGGGCAGGATCTTTTGATATTTTCGATACAGAATGTGGCGAAATGATCGCTTACATCAGTAATGATTATTCCAGAGGTATTTAAATTTAGTTTATTACAGAAGATGTGGTCAATTATAGTTGCCGAATGACTTGTAACTCTCGTAGGTTTGGTTATCAAGGGCGTAAACCCATTGCTGAACAGAGTTTCTAGGTATTGATTGGTTTTCTGGTGTTGGTTAAAATTGAGTAGATCTATGTTGAAATCGCCCATCAGGTAGGCTGTTTTTCTTTCAGTGTTGATTTGATCTAGTAAGTTAGAATATTCAGTTAAGAATACGTCCAGATCGGCTTTTGGGGCAGTATTAGGGCGATAAATGATTCCTACGATTGATTTGTTTTTTCCAGTAAGTTCTACGAATATTGATTCAAACACATGGGGAATGAAAATGCTTAAGTCGTTCCTAACTTGGAATGGTATAGAATCTTTAACAAAGACACCAACCCCACCTCTACCATCATCATCGACAGGACGAGAACGCAGAACAAGCGGATGATAACCGTCTAGGGTGTAGGAGATATTTTCTTTCACACTGAAAGTTTCAGTGATACCAATGATGTCAAAGATATTTTTGTTTGTTTGGAGATCGCAGAGCAGATTCTGCAGTTGTTCGAAGTTAGCATTTAAGCTCCTGCAATTAATGTTAAGTAAAGCGAGAGATTTAACACATGTGCCTACTGTTGACGAAAACGTTTCTGGAGTGTAGTATTTACAATTGTTCCTATCGTCAGTTAGTGGAGTAATAGGATCATCTTCAGAAACACTGTTAATTTCAAGGTTGAATTGTGTAACAAAGTCAAAGGCTGAGTCGTAAATTTAAAATAACGTGGGCTGCACACGGGCTGCCAAAATGGCCCACGTAAATTTCAAGCCCTGATAACCTGAGTTTTGGAAGCAGAAATTGAACTTTCAATTACATTAGGATTTTTTAAAAAGTCAGGCCAGTCTAAAATGTGCAAACAAAAATGGCCAAGTGCCAGCCACTCATGCAAATAACCTTGATGAATCCTTTTCATCGAAACAGTCACCTATCCAGCTACTTACCACACTCGACGTTGATCTGACGAGACCAGTTACTGCGATGCCACTGCGAACCCAGTCAAGGCGAGTTAAAACAACAACTATCCATCTGTATAAACTGAACTTTAATGTACAGAACTTACCAGAATATGCCCATTTTACGTCTTCAAATGCCTTAAGGGTATCATCAAGATTTTTCTTTTTCAATAATTCTGAAAATTAAAAAAAAAAACAACCTTTAACCCTTTACCTAACGTAACGGCCAGCGCTATACACGAAATTCGTCATTCAATTTTTTAAATATTTTCATTTTTTTGCTTCCAAAACATAGGTTGTGACCCCTCATTCGAACGAGCGCGACACGCTCGTTCGAATGAGGGGTCACAACCTATGTTTTGGAAGCAAAAAATGAAAATTTTTTAGTTATACGAGAATTTTTTTTACGGGTGTCGTCTGCTACAAGCTTTAGGTGATGGGTTAATTGATATGTAGACATTTTGCTAGGCTGGCCTGCTTCTAATCCATGGAACAAATACATCCAGCTTATCACTCTTTATCAAAATTTATACCACCTCAAGTAGTAAAATGGAGCAAAAAGCTATTAATCATGTTATAATCGTGTTGGCCCTATTCCCAATGCTTGGAGCAGACAACACTCATCAAAACCCTCTTTCGAACGAGTGTGACATGTGCATTTGAATGAATGGTAATTACATACGTTTTAGGAGCATTGTTGCAATCCTACATTCAGAAAGAGGAGTGAGAAAACTGTTCTGGGTTCTTCTATTTTCAGAGATGGACAATTGGCGAGTCTGCAACCATTAGGAGTTGTATAGACTGACAGATGAACAAAGGTTTAGAGCATACTCGAGTTCTGTTTCGGTGACTCTGAGGTTATATTATTTTTATTTCATTATAAAATTATAAAATAATGTGATTGATATAATCACAAAGTAATAAGCTCTGAACTGTGTAAAACAGTTCAGAGCTTATTACTTTGTGATTATATCAATCACATTATTCACTTAGGAAAAAAAATAGTTTCTAAACCACATAGACAGACTTGGCATGATTATGCAAAAAGTTGACAAATTGTCTACCGAAGCAATCAATGGACTTTGCAACTGAAAGTAGACTTTTCCTAATTTTCACCCGTGGTCTCCGTTTGAATTTATTGCACACATGACTTTCCATTTGCAGCTCTTGACAATCATTAATGACAACCTGTGTTTCCACCAACTGGGTTTTGATAAGCAGAGCTCCAAAAATATGGTGATCCTTCAGCGAGGGTTTGAAAATATTCATGCTTTATAGAGTTGTCATATTTACTTGAGCGAATCTCTTGATTTTTCCATGAATACATGAAGACAATAAAATATGGGTAAAACAGAGCAAGTCCTTTTATCATGTTGCAAGGGTGACATCAGCATAGCAGCCCTCATGTGATAATTGAAAAAAATAATGTGACATGTCCCAGACCTTGTTTGAAAAATGATGGCGCGCCATTTTACAGCGCGCCTATGCAGCGCCTGAGGGGCGCACTTTATTGTAGGAGCGCCGTGATCGGGAAGGAGGGGGGGGGGGGGGCGTCCAGCAAACTCTAACGCTAAATTTTTATTATTTTATCGTCTAAAAACGTAATACGGTTATACCAATATATTCGGAAATACTCGGAAATTTTGAGTATTTGACAAACCATCATTTTCTGTCATATTTCATCGCTATTCCTTCTTTATTTTAAATCCTTTTCGATTTTCCTTCAAAGAAAAAACTATGACTTGCAGATGTCCCGTCATGACAATGACCTTTTAGCAGAACATAAGTGTCACGGTATGCCACGTGGCTACAATATCAAAGAAATCGCCGAAACAAAATTGTACAGTGAGGTGACGTCACTGCTTGATGGCACGCGTGATGTGTGCTCGACCCCGTTAATTTCAACTGATAAACGCACTTAATGACATATCGACACACACGGCATTCGCCTTTGATCTTTGAAAGAATGTTCCATGAGGTCTGGAAGAGTGGGTCCATAAATCAAGCAATGATCACGCGCGTGGTACTTGCGATTTGATGGGTAAATGACTTAATATGCGGTTGAGTATAGTATTAATGATACCTAGTATCTCAATTCCCTATTCATCAACGTAAGTTATTTGGTTATCTTTGTAAAGTACAACGCACTCAAATAATTACCGATAATCCAGGTGCGCATCTTATGAGCGCTCCTGACTTTTAATTCATGTGCGTCATGGAGCGCCGGCGCTATAACGCGCCCCAAACGACAAGGTCTGATGTCCCCTGAACCTTTTCTCCGTCCATTCAGGTAAAGGCCCCAGGTAGCATTGGAATGATTAAATGACCTCAAGTAAATGACTTAAAATTTATTGTTTATTTATTTATTGTTGTTTAACATCACATATTTATGCACAATGGCTAATCGTGACACAACATGGAGATAAAGTAAAGTGTAGTCAATTGTTTATACCCATGATGCCCATTTTAGAGGACTTCCACCCCAAGCATTGGTGACTGGGTCCTATTTTACCAGTAAAACAGACCTTTTTTACCACAGTAAACAAGCACTGCTTCACTTCCCGGGGTTCCCACGGGGGAAATGACTTAAAAAGTTTTCCCAATAAAAAATCTTGAGACCGGTACATCCCAAGCCAAACCATCCATATCCAGAATTAACCCTCATTAAAGAATCTTTCAATTGATGTGGTAAAGTATCAATACTTTCAGAAGAAATGATGGAGGGGGGGGGGGGGGGGGGGGTGAGACTGGAAGAACAATTTTGTTGTTATTCGATTGTCCAGAATAACCTGTTGTTCAGAATTAAATCTCATTACAATGTACTCCCAATTGGGACAAGTTTAAGGTGAAGATTGCAACTTATACAGAGTAATTATAATAAGGTCAGAACCATTCGGCTAATTCATTTGTGTCAACCATTCATTTGACGAAACATGGTAAAAATTGTCGACTATGGGTCATGATTAATTGACCAAGAAATTTAAAAATCGCAGCAAGCCTAGAATAAAACAAGAGGCCCCAGAGGGCCTTAGGCGCTCACCTTGATGTTTGGCATGGAAGGGTTTAAATACGGGATTGTCTTGAGAAAGAATTTAACTTTTTCTCAAGAGTCAGAATTTTGACTTTTAACCCTTTATCTATGTTGGTTGATCCTATGGAAGCAAAGGCTCAGTACCATACCATGCAGTTTAGAACGTATGAGCTTTTGAATTTTTTTCTATTTTTTGCTACAGACATTCACAGAGCAGCTGAAAAATATGAATAAATGTAAATCTCTACCCACTATGGATGTTGCATACCATACATCAAAAGATTCTGAATGGTGGATCAGGAGGAAAAGATTTTTAAAGGTTACCCCTCATACTGCACTAAGTTAGAATTTGGGCTACGGCAGGGAGCCCAAATATTACCCCACACACTTGGTTTGAACAAACTTTTATCACATTCTGCTAAGGGTGCTGCACACCAGATTGCAAAAGATTCTGACCAGTGGATCTGGAGGAGAAGATTTTTTTAAAATACTCCTCATACTGCATGAAGTCAGAATTTGGGCTCCTTCAGGGAGACCAAATATGTCGGGCTCCTTCAGGGAGACCAAATATGAACCCAGGGACTTGGTTTAAACAAATTTGAATCTGCACCCCTAAGGATGTTGCATACCAAATATCAAAGGATTGTGGCTGTTAGTTCTGAAGAAGATGATTTTTAAAGATTACACTTTGCATATTAAAACTTAGTTAGAAATTGGGCTCCCATAGGGAGCCCAAATATGAACTCAGGAATCTGGTTTGAACAAACGTGCTTCTCCACCCACTGGGGATGCTGTATACCAAATATCAAAAGATTCTAGCTGGTGGATCTTAAGAAGATTTTTAAAGATTACACCTCATATTGCACTAAGTTAGAAATTGGGCTCCCATATGGAGCCCAAATATATACTCAGGGACTTGGTTTGAACAAACTTGAATCTCATCCTCATAAGGATGCTGCATACCAAATAGCTAACAATTCTGACTGCAGGATCTGAAGAAGAGTTTTAAAGAACTTATCCCTCATATTGCACTAAGTTAGAGGTCAGGCTCCCACAAGGAGCCCAAATATGAGTTAAGTGTCGTTGAACACAAACAAATAAACAAACAACTGAAATGTACCAGAACTTGAGCCAACTGAAGTTTTGAAAATGAAACATAAGAACTTTTCAAAGAAACAGTAACAAAATTTTTAACAAAATAGAGTGAACCATATACTACACAAGGGAAAAAAGAAAAAAAATATTCCCCCATCCCTTTATTCTATGTTCAAATAAGCATGTGATATCTTCATTGATGCAGTGAAAACAAATCAATGAATCCGTTTCAAAATTGCACATGTATTTTTATGGCACATGTATGCGGTGAGATATGTAGCAGTTGCCTAGGACACTCAATTGAGCCTTTTGTTCCAGATATTTTTTTCTTTTGTTGTTGATTGCACTGCCACTGATGAGTAACAGGACACCAACCATATGAAGGCTGCTTGTTATCACTTGTTATCACTGCTGAAAATTTCACATTTCTGTTCAAGACATCACATTTAAAAATGACAGGGATTAAAAAAAAATTGAACCACAGCATGTTCATAATAGGAGTCGCTATGGTTTGTCTCGACTGATACACTTGTCTACACTTTCATGTCAAATTTGCAATTTATCAGTCAAGGGGGTTGAGAATGTTAGTAAATGAGGCATGACAAATGAAAATTAAATAATTTCGTAACTCATTTGACTTTCTATAAATACATATTAGAGATTTATTGCCTGTATATGGTTCATTCTGAATTAAAAGGAAACACAAATAAAAATCGCAATGTGATACCGTATCCTTGTTGTCTCAGGTCTCTTGTGATTGGCAAAATGTTTTCTTTTGTAACCTTAAACCTGCAAAGTTCAGATTCATATCTTCAGTATGTTGCTTTTCTCTTTGTGATCATTTTGTAAAAATGACAGCATTCAAGTCTTTTTAATCAATTCACAATCATATCATGTTGACAAATATGTCACGCGCAAGATTTTCAGAGATTGGCTACACCAACAATGGGTTACTAGATGCTGTTTCTGCCCAATCAGGTATTGTGACTAGAGATGTAAACTTCTAAGCTAACAATTCACACCCAAGCTCCACATTTGAAGTTCTACCCCACTATCAGCTATTTATTTACAGTACGCGTCAAGTGTATCGCATCTCAATCACTCAACGTGGTGGTGCAATTTGAAAAAATCACCGGATGATCCTGAGATATCCGGTGATAATTCGTAACAATAAACACCGGATCCAACCGTGTTTTTTTGTGAAAGAGATTAGTTACATAATCGTCTTAATTGAATGTCCCTGCCACTGTCGCTACCGTGCAATGGGATGTATATTCTATCACACCTGAGGAAAAATAATCAAGGCTATTTACATTGTTGACAACGAATCGAAATTGGATTGCTCGGTGAAATGATTTCACAAGACAACCGTCGCAAATTTATAATTTTTAATGCCCGCCGCCCGTCACTTCATCAAACTATAAGTCGAGTTTGACTTTGTGAAAACTCGACTAAAAAGTGCCCGCTTAGCGCAGCTCCCCACCCCCATCCCTTATTTACGCTTACTATAGCATCTCACCTCCGTCCCCACCCCACCCCCCCCCCCCCCCCACACACACACGAGGAATTCCATGGCCCACTACTCAAAAGTGTGTTTGTTTTATGTCCCCACCACATTCTCCAACTGGCACTCCCAACAAAACTCCATACCTGTTAAAACTAAACTGTTTGTTGTGCCTATTGTTGCCTGTCGTGTCACGTTTCCTACACCAAATTACCTGGGTAAAACTTTACTAACACGGGGTGTGGGGTCATTCAGCACAAAATAAAGGCATAAGTGCCGAGGTAACTGACCCCCTCCACACACACACACACACATACCTGGACTGCTGTACTTGTGAACCACGTGAACTGTAACAGGGTTGTGGACACCAGGTGAAAATAGCCGATTAGTGGTGAAGTACCTGGCTGGCGTCGAACATGTGTACAAGCTTATGCCAAAACCACTAAGATCAATTGAATACACTAATCACTTGCCGAGAAATTTGCTATTTACTTCACCGTAGATGTGGACACGAAAATATCAGTATGGACACCATGTCCACTACCTATCATGGAGGTGTATATGTGCATGTGTCCAAAATGTATGTCCAAGAATGGTGTGGTGAGACACGGTGTCCACAATATGGATACAATATCACAGTGTATAAACAGAAATCGTCGAAACCGGAAGTTGTGCGCTCTGAGGCGGGACGTTCCAATCGGAAAAGCCAAATCGCGAGGAGGTGCTGCACAATTTTCCTGATTTTAGCCTTGTATTATAACTGGAAGACGAGCATTTTAAACTCAAAAAGTAAGTAGACTAGTTATATTTTATTTCTAATGCAAATTCAGGTCCGAATCTCTTGGCATTTGAGCTTAAACGCCAATTTTGTTCACTGCGCTGACGACAATGTTTACATTTTTGCGAAAGAGAATCCGATTGATGATACAAACATACAAAATCAGCGACCCTTTAAGGTTATTTTATTCTCGAAATTCCTAGATAATTCACTTTCCAATCCATTGAACCTTACACCGACGAACCTGGTTACTTTCAAATAGTACATCAGGCTAATTTCTGGGGTGCTGTCATCGTACAATCTGTCCGATCAATTGTCAAATGACTGTCCGAATAACTCAAATGTAACATTTGATATGTCCCTTATAATTCCATAGTTGGTTCTATCCCTTTTTACATGTAGGACGCGTGAAACGAAATTGCTTTTCGTGAATTGATTTGAAATGCATTTTCAGACCATAGCTGCTTTAAAACGGTTTGCCACACTGGTCACACAGCTGCAGTGGTTTACTTTCTTTATTGTTGTTTATATCTCTACAATGTACCAACTTTTGGTGGCGCCGTACACTTCTGGGTCTAGTTGACGTTTATGAACACAAATCACATCTGTGCACCGTCTCAAGAACTTCAAAAGACTCGTCAATCCCTTCTACAGTTATGGAAGTATCCATTTCCTGAAATGATAGGGAAATTTCGTCAAACCCATATTTTCCAATCCCTTTAGCACTCAATGTCGGCGTCACAGTTTTGTGGCAGTGGGTTTTTTTAACAAAGAAGCGTATTAGGAAAGTAAATATCTATTTATAAGATCTAAGAAAGATGACGAGTTCGAATGGTGTTAAGAAAAACCCAGTAGAACATCATTTATATATTTTTTTATGAAATTAAGCCATGGTTGTTTATCAGCAGCCACGACTTGATTTTACATGTTAATCAAGAAATAATTAGATTCCTCGACTCGGGATATAATTATTTCTTGACTAACATGTGAAACTAAGACGTCGCAACAACAACTAAAGCTTATTTTTGTTATTAAAAAAATCTATGTAAATATTTCTCTACTAATGTTAAGCTCTTGAGCTCCTTGTCAACGCAAAATTTTGATCGACAGAAATTTGCAATGGTGAAGAATTACTAGGCTAGATATTCCACGGTAAAGGGTTAGCATAGAAAATTTATGTCGATCGAAATTGTGTGTGAAGACGTAGCTCAACTTACCGCTCAGAACTGATATGCGTGGTGGTATGTTGTACACTGGACCTGACCATGGACATTGCTGATAGTATTCGCATCTCGATTCAATCAAATCTTGAAACCTATTCCTCTGGGCTGCCAGAAAACAACATTGTTTCACTTCACCTTACCCATACCTTATTTAAACAATCGCATTATAACACTGATCGAGTCTACCGAACATAAGAATTAAATGTCAAACCGTTGGTAGAAGTTTTCCATGCAAAACAAGCATCCCTAGTCCTACGGTGGGAATGATGCACCACCTTGTGTGGGAATCGATGTTAGTGGTTTAGATTCCATACATGTACATAATACAATCGGGGCAGGATTTAATACGCGGCTGTCCATCCCCCCCCCCCCCCCCCCCCCCCGCACTGAGACGTCAGGTTTACTCACTTTTACATCCATTATTACCAATGGTTATCTCCCTGCAGTTGTCAAAGCAATTTTAATTTTGATGGCCAGGGCTTCTTGAACTCTGCCAGTCAAAATATAAACTGTTGAATCGTTGACAATTTAAGAATATTTAAGTAAAGATTGGGACATTTGAGATTTTAACCTCAGAGAGAAGTTAAACGAGTAAAACAATGAAAGGTTAAGTTTCCGAGAATCACAATATGACTTCCTGTCTTCAGCGAGAGAGGTTGCTTGACGCAACAAATTGATTCATGGAAAGTCACAGTCTCTGAGTGGACACTACATCCCATATGTTTTGATAGACCAAACATCTTGTCTTCCAGGTGAGCAAGTTGTGTGAACTTTTCCTTCCAGGCAGTTTTCTTATGTAAAGCGAAGTACATTGACTCACCAAGCGAGCAATGATATTACCACATGTTTTATATTCATGTATTGGGTCGACATGAAAATAACCAAGGAGTAAGAATACTCAATAGAGGCCCATTTTTAATCGTGCGATGTGTATCTATTGTTGCAGCCCCACCTCTTGGATGGTGTAACGTGTCTCGTTAGTATAGCAAGGAATTTGCTGGTGATTATACGGCTTACGTTTATCACATGTCCATGGCATTAACAATTCCCGATACAATAGCGCACAGTTAGTCGGACAAAAAGCCCACAGTTGATCGGACAGTTCAAAAACGTCCACGCTTGCAATTGGTCGGACAGTTAGGCCGAATACATCGTCTCGCATATTGGTCCTGTTTACGATTCTTCTATTACATGCTTTCCGTATGAGGGTATGTTTCGACTGGAAAGTGAATAATCTGGGAATTTGAAGAGTAAAATGCCCATAAAGCGCCGCCTATTTTATATGTTTGTATCATCAATCAGATTTTCGTTCGGAAGAAATGTAAACTTTGTCGTGAGCGCGGTGAACAAAATTGACTTTCAAACACAAATGCCAAGAGATTCGGACAAGAATTCACACCAGAAATAACATATAACTATTCCACTTACTGTTTGAATTGAATATACTCCTCTTCCAATTACAAAACAAGTCTAAATGCAGGAAAATTGTGAAGCACGTCCTCGCGATTTGGCTTTTTCGATTGGAACGTCCCGCCTCAGAGCGCACAACTTCCGGTTTCGACGATTTCTGTTTATACCCTGTGAATATATATGTTGTGTAACCAATTCAATCAAACCCATCAATGCCCACTTTCTAGGAATGATAAGAATGATTATTTACACATAATGCCTCCCAATGCGAATGCGCATAAAATAGTGTGGATACTGCCCATTGGGTATAAAAAGTATCCAGCGTTTTTTCCAACGAGCGATTCCGCCCTTGGCAATTTCGCACCCGATTGGATCATTTCGCCCCCAAGAGTCGACTATTCCGCTCGAAAGAGTCGGTCATTTCTCTCCTTGGAATTTTTGCTCACTAAAGTTGTATATCAAATATGGAAGAATTCTGACTGGTGGATCTGAAGAAGATTTTTAAGGAATAATTCTCAAATTACACTATGTTAAAATTCGGGCCCCCAAATATGAACCCAGGGACTCGATTTGAACAAACCTGAATCAGACCCTCCCCCCCCCCCCCCCCCCCCCCCCCCCCCCCCCCCCCCCATCCCTGGAGATGTTGTATACCAAATATGAAAGAATTATCGCTGGTGGATCTGAAGAAGATTTTTTTTTTGAATTTGGAGAGAAATTGATGGGTGCTATCAGAGGTATGCCCCATGTGGGCGTGGCAACTTTATTTGAATAAACTTTAATGGACATATGATGGGAAACATGCACAGCAAATGTTGCTGACTTTGGTCCAGCAGTTCGTGAGAAGAAGTCGATAACGAGTGATACAGAATTGAGGACTCGGACTCGGACTCAAATTGCATACTGAATTGAGGACTCGGACTCAAGTCAAATGTTCTTTTTGTTGCTGAATTACTAGTGATTTAGCCCATGTATGAGCAATCTTTTTTGTCATTGTGACTAAAAATACAAGGGAATCGGTAAAATACGTTTGGAATGGGGGATACATGGCTCGGGGGTGGGGCGCAGGAAAAGATAAAGGTGATTATTCAAGAGATTGGAAATGCGGAAGTGAAGGACAGTATCAAACAGACTGAATGCTGTGAGGAGAGAAGGGTGGGAGGGAGAGAGGGTTCAGGGATAATAATGTCCTTCTCTTTAGAGAACCGCGACAAATCAGCGGCTGACCGAAGCGTTATAATTATTAAAAGGATTTTCGGGTTTGCAGTGCGTTTACAAGGACAATAATTATAATGCTAGACATCACAAGAAATCCTTGTTTTATGACGTTTGTTCTTCTCATATCCAAACTTGATTAGATATCTGTGACAATCACAGACATGACACCAATTTTGCATTTGAGCGGAATCATAGCTAGAAAATGGTAGGAGATGGGTGGCGGGTAGACTCCAAAGCTATGGAACACAATTTCGTGGCTGGATGAAAGAAGATATGGCTGGTTAGCCAGCTTTGTCAGCTGAGTTTTTACCTCTTTGGTTGGCGGCACATACCGGCTCAGATGACTGTGAGGGGTAAAATGTTTTTTCTCACGTCGTGCCGTTTGATGTATGCCCTCACTGATGTCACAATTTGTTTCAAGTATTGAAATTTTTCAGAGTCTGACTTGAAGATTGTGTGAGGGGCAGACTCCTCAAAAAGTTCATCTAAAAGTTCTATCGCGACATTTAACAGAAAAAGTGTATATCTATGCTAATAAAATGACAGAAGCGGGTAGCAGTTATTCTTTGCTATACGTTCCTCTCGGAAGGCTAAAGTTCATAAGAGAATATGTAAACTATACAGATGCGTTGGATTTCCCAAATAAAGGGATGAACAACAAATTTGTAACACCTTTTATGTTTTAATAAAATATAAAAAAATACTGAAATAAAATAAAAGTAATTAGACTATTCGCACAAAGTTAATTTGCCTGTCGTCTTTATTAATCAGGGCCGTTGGAATCGGGGGGCTATTTACTTCACCGTAGATGTGGACACGAAAATATCAGTATGGACACCGTGTCCACTACCTATCTTGGAGGTGTATATGTGCATGTGTCCAAAATGTATGTTCAAGAATGGTGTGGTGAGACATGGTGTCCACAATAAGGATACAATATATATGTTGTGTATTGGAACCAATTCAATCAAACCCAACAATGCCCACTTTCTAGGAATGATAAGAATGATTATTTACACATAAATGCCTCCCAATGCGAACGCACATAAAATAGTGTGGATACTGCCCATTGGGTATAAAAAGTATCCAGCGTTTTTGCCAACGAGCGATTCCGCCCTTGGCAATTTCGCACCCGATTGGATCATTTCGCCCCCAAGAGTCGACTATTCTGCTCGAAAGAGTCGGTCCATTTCTCCCCTCGGAATTTTTGCTCAATAAAGATGTATATCAAATATGGAAAAAATTCTGACTGGTGGATCTGAATAAGATTTTTAAGGAATAATTCTCAAAAAAATTACACTATGTTAAAATTCGGGCCCCCAAATATGAACCCAGGGACTCGATTTGAAACAAACCTGAATCAGACCCCCCCCCCCCCCCCCCCCCCCCCCCCCCTTCCCTGGAGATGTTGTATACCAAATATGAAAAAATTATCGCTGGTGGATCTGAAGAAGATTTTTTTTTTATTTTGGAGAGAAATTGATGGGTGCTATCAGAGGTATGCCCCCTGTGGGCGTGGCAACTTTATTTGAATAGACTTTATTGGACATATGATGGGAAACATGCAAAGCAAATGTTGCTGAATTTGGTCCAGTAGTTCGTGAGAAGAAGTCGATAACGAGTGATCCTGAATTGAGGGACTCGGACTCGGACTCAAATTGCATACCTGAATTGAGGACTCGGACTCAAGTCAAATGTTCTTTTTGTTGCTGAATTACTAGTGATTTAGCCCATGTATGAGCGATCTTTTTTGTCATTGTGACTAAAACTACAAGGGAATCGGTAAAATACGTTTGGAATGGGGGATAGATGCCTCGGGGTGGGGCGCAGGAAAAGATAAAGGTGATTATTCAAGAGATTGGAAATGGGGAAGTGAAGGAAAGTATCAAACAAACTGAATGCTGTGAGGAGAGAGGGTGGGAGGGGGATAGGGTTCAGGGATAATAATGGGCCTTCTCTTTAGAGAACCGCGACAAATCAGCGGTTGACCGAAGCGTTATTATTATTAAAAGGATTTTCGGGTTTGCAGTGCGTTTACAACGACAATAATTATAATGCTAGACATCACAAGAAATCCTTGTTTTATGACGTTTGTTCTTCTCATATCCAAACTTGATTAGATATCTGTGACAATCACAGACATGACACCAATTTTGCATTTGAGCGGAATCAAAGCTAGAAAATGTAGGAGATGGGTGGTGGGTAGACTCCAAAGCTATGGAACACAATTTCGTGGCTGGCTGAAAGAAAATATGGCTGGTTAGCCAGCTCAGTCAGCTGAGTTTTTACCTCTTTGGTTGGCGGCACATACCGGCTCAGATGACTGTGAGGGGTAAAATGTTTTTTCTCACGTTGTGCCGTTTGATGTATGCCTCACTGATATCACAATTTGTTTCAAGTATTGAAATTTTTCAGAGTCTGACTTGAAGATTGTGTGAGGGGCAGACTCCTCAAAAAATTCATCTAAAAGTTCTATCGCGACATTTAACAGAATAAGTGTATATCTATGCTAATAAAATGACAGAAACGGGTAGCAGTTATTCTTTGCTATTCGTTCCTCTCGGAAGGCCAAAGTTCATAAGAGAATATGTAAACTATACAGATGCGTTGGATTTCCCAAATAAAGGTATGAACAACAAATTTGTAACACTTTTTATGTTTTAATAAAATATAAAAAAAATACTGAAATAAAATAAAAATAATTAGACTATTCGCACAAAGTTAATTTGCCTGGCGTCTTTATTAATCAGGGCCGTTGGAATCGGGGGGCTATTTACTTCACCGTAGATGTGGACACGAAAATATCAGTATGGACACCGTGTCCACTACCTATCTTGGAGGTGTATATGTGCATGTGTCCAAAAATGTATGTCCAAGAATGGTGTGGTGAGACATGGTGTCCACAATATGGATACAATATATATGTTGTGTATTGGAACCAATTCAATCAAACCCATCATGCCCACTTTCTAGGAATGATAAGAATGATTATTTACACATAATGCCTCCCAATGCGAATGCGCATAAATAGTGTGGATACTGCCCATTGGGTATAAAAAGTACCCAGCGTTTTTGCCAACGAGCAATTCCGCCCTTGGCAATTTCGCACCCGACTGGATCATTTCGCCCCCAAGAGTCGACTTTTCCGCTCGAAAGAGTTGGTCATTTCTCCCCTCGGAATTTTTGCTCAATAAAGATGTATATCAAATATGGAAGAAATTCTGACTGGTGGATCTGAAGATGATTTTTAAGGAATAATTCTCAAATTACACTATGTTAAAATTCGGGCCCCCAAATATGAACCAAGGAACTCGATTTGAACAAACCTGAATCAGACCCCCCCCCCCCCCCCCCCCCCCCCCCCCCCCCCCCCCCCTGGAGATGGTGTATACCAAATATGAAAGAATTCTCTCTGGTGGATCTGAAGAAGATTTTTTTTTGATTTTGGAGAGAAATTGATGGGTGCTATCAGAGGTTATGCCCCCCTGTGGGCGTGGCAACTTTATTTGAATAAACTTTAATGGACATATGATGGGAAACATGCACAGCAAATGTTGCTGAATTTGATCCAGTAGTTCGTGAGAAGAAGTCGATAACGAGTGATACAGAATTGAGGACTCGGACTCGGACTCAAATTGCATACTGAATTGAGGACTCGGACTCAAGTCAAATGTTCTTTTTGTTGGTGAAATACTAGTGATTTAGCCCATGTATGAGCGATCTTTTTTGTCATTGTGACTAAAACTACAAGGGAATCGGTAAAATTCGTTCGGAATGGGGGATAGATGCCTCGGGGTGGGGCGCAGGAAAAGATAAAGGTGATTATTCAAGAGATTGAAAATGGGGAAGTGAAGGAAAGTATCAAACAGACTGAATGCTGTGAGGAGAGAAGGGTGGGAGGGAGAGAGGGTTCAGGGATAATAATGGCCTTCTCTTTAGAGAACCGCGACAAATCAGCGGTTGACCCGAAGCGTTATTATTATTAAAAAGGACTTTCGGGTTTGGAGTGCGTTTACAACGACAATAATTATAATGCTAGACATCACAAGAAATCCTTGTTTTAATGACGTTTGTTCTTCTCATATCCAAACTTCATTAGATATCTGTGACAATCACAGACATGACACCAATTTTGCATTTGAGCAGAATCAATGCTAGAAAATGGTAGGAGATGGGTGGTGGGTAGACTCCCAAAGCCATGGAACACAATTTCGTGGCTGGCTGAAAGAAAATATGGCTGGTTAGCCAGCTCAGTCAGCTGAGTTTTTACCTCTTTGGTTGGCGGCACATACCGGCTCAGATGACTGTGAGGGGTAAATGTTTTTTCTCACGTTGTGCCGTTTGATGTATGCCCTCACTGATATCACAATTTGTTTCAAGTATTGAAATTTTTCAGAGTCTGACTTGAAGTTCATCTAAAAGTTCTATCGCGACATTTAACAGAATAAGTGTATATCTATGCTAATAAAATGACAGAAACGGGTAGCAGTTATTCTTTGCTATACGTTCCTCTCGGAAGGCCAAAGTTCATAAGAGAATATGTAAACTATACAGATGCGTTGGATTTCCCAAATAAAGGTATGAACAACAAATTTGTAACACTTTTTATGTTTTAATAAAATATAAAAAAAATACTGAAATAAAATAAAAATAATTAGACTATTCGCACAGTTAATTTGCCTGGCGTCTTTACTAAATTTCAGGGCCGTTGGAATCGGGGGGCTGAGGAGCTGAAGCCCCCTCCCAATAAATTTTTCATTCATGTATTGTCTTTTTAGTGTATTTATGCTTGCAGCGACCCTTTGAAATCAGCAAATTCACCCATCTTAGGAACATCAGCCCCCCCCCCCCCCCCCCCCTCCATATAATTTTCGTCCCAACAGCACAGCTAATTGATGAAATACACGAGTATCGAATGGTTTTATTGATGATTCGATGCTTTTGAGTGCCGAAGGCACTCGGGACTATAGACGGGGGGCGACCCCATCTTTCTTGCCCCGAATTACGTTGTATTATTAAATCTTTAGTTCTACAACCAAAAGCCACCATGCCAGACGCGGGAGAAGGGGAGCAGCCAACGCAGCACGACCAGCCACCAGCCACGGAAGCAGCCACAAGAAACCAAGCAGGCGCGCGCGAAGGGCGAAAACCACCATCAGCCAAGGAACTCCAGCAGCCAAAACAGAACACCAACAACACGACCAACGGCCCCCACCCGGGCAGCCCCACCACCCAGGTGCCCCACGCAGGACGCCCGGAGGGGGGGGAGCTGTACAGGTGATCAGGTCCACCAAAGGGTGCGCCAAAAGTATGCCAAAGATGGGCGACTGGGGTCGCCCCCGGGTGGGTCCGCTGACTGAGAGCCGCGGGCCCCACCGGGGACGCCCCAGACACCGGGAGAAAAAGAAAGAAAGAAGAGGTGAACTACGCGGGTTCACCTGTCCGCTCTGCTATTTTGTAAATAAATGAAAAATAAGGGTTCGGGGTGGATCGGTGTTCAGCGAAATAGATAAAAATGAGATGGGGGTGGTCGGGGTTAGACCCCGCCAAATTTAAATCGTTCCGGGGGGAGAGTCGAGGCACTCAAACTTACGGGAGCCCAACGTTCTCCGCACCTGATGGCGGCTCACCGAAGGCGTGCCGGTTAAGCCGACCTAACACCCCCTGCAAGTGCCTCTCTCTCAAATAAATAGGAAAAAGCCAAAAGTTGCCAAAGACGGGGACAAGTTAATAATTCTTAGGGAAGCAGGATCCCGGTCGCATCCAGGAGGGTGGCAACCACCCTGGTGGATGGACTACGAGACGAACGCGAGTACGCGTGTAGCTGGCGAGGTGCTACTTATAAATAAATAAAAGAATAGAAACCGGCCAGGGTGTGGGGCATCCAAGTGGATATATATTTTTTCCCCACGACCTAAAGCGCAAGGGCCCCCAGTCCCGACGACCCCCACAAGTGTCCTTCCCCATTGAGTTTAACCCTGTACTACAGTGCGTGGGTGTAGCGAGCTCGTGTCGTGCAAAGAAAGGATTAGCTGTTAGTTAGGATCTGCGTGACCTGATTGGGGGGGGGGGGGGTGGATTTATTTATTGGTGTTTAAGGTCATATATTTATGCACAGAAAGGCTAATCATGACCGCAACGCAGATATAAACTCAAGTTTGGCCAATCATCTATATCTGTGTTGCCCATTTTAGAGGACTTCTACCCCAAGCATTGGTGACTGAGGTCTATCCTACCAGCAAAACAGGGCTTGTTTACCACAGTGAACAAGCACGGCTTTGCTTCCAGGAATTCCCACGGGGAGGGTGTTGGATATAAAGTTTTCAATATCACACCAGAGCTCGCTGCTGTTTTTGATCCGTAGTCGTTTTTTTTTCAGCTAGGGATGCTCGTCCAAGGCGGGGCCCGCAGCGCAACTCTGAGAGCGTGATTTTGAACTCTTTGACGTTTTTGAATATTTGACTTATGTGTCGAACATGTGACAGCCGCTCCGAATTTCATAACCGGTCTTACGACCGTTTTATAGAGTCGGAGCAGGGTGTCTTTAGAGGCTCCCCAATTCGCCCCCTGACGCATTCCATCAGGTTGATTCGTTGGTTTGCCTTTTTAGCAGTGTTGGCGATGTGAGTATTGAATGACAGCTTCTTATCTAGGGTAATACCAAGGAATTTCACCTCGTCGACTGTTTTCAGTTGTGTATCATTGGGAAGTTTGCAATCTGAAATATATACTAATCTGTGGGTTGATTCTGTTCCATTTGCGAACAGGATCGATTTGATGGGAACTCTTCACGGAAAATAAAAAAAAAAACATTAATTTACCACGTGCCCTTGCCGCTTCATTATTTTGACAATCAATTGAATTCCGAAACCCAATATCAGAGGAAAGAGTTGTAGCTTTTAGTTGAGAGGGTATACGAGCTGTCAATCAGCGCTGGCAAGTCTTCTGGCAAGTTTTGTTATTTTGATAATTTCTTGTGTCATTGGAAACAGTTTTCTGCTGAACTCAGCAGCGGCGAGAGGCAGGGGGAGGGGCTAATACACTGATCGTCAGCGGACGAGATACCGAAGGCAGCTGCCGAGGAACACAGACCCGAGTGTATGAGAATACGCTAGGTGGGGGGGGGGGGGGGGGGGGGACACCCTCCAATAGGTGGGGGCATTCTCTGAAAAAAGCTATGTGTCTCAGCACCCCTCAGAACCAATGTTCACGCTCTTTTGTGTGCTCTGAATCACATTTTTATTCGCAAAGAATACATTTTGGGACGTCAGTTCCATACTGTCCTAAGTGCAATGAAATTCCATTGCACTTAGAGCAGTGTGGAAAACAGGTCGGGTCATAAGTGTGGAACCCGGGTCGGGTCGTAAATGAATAAATAGACAAATTTCAATTGACGTTGATAAAACTTCAAAGCTATATTGGGCTTGAAAACTCATAAAACGCTTCTCTATAATAACGTATTTGGAAGTAATACTCAAGTTTTTTTTTACTCCAATTAGAATTGAATTGGACTACAGCACACTGATTTGGCTTAACTTGCCGACCACTGGCAGACATGGTGAGTTGTCAAACATGTCTCAATCAGTCAATGCCTTTGTCGTTCTCATTGCACTGATAGCGAATTAGCCATTATCTCTATACACCGACTTACAGGCTTCAGCAATTTTATTGAATACCCTGCTTCGACAATCTAGCTGGATAAAATAAATCGGATGATACCCCGGCGATCGACACTTAGCTCCGATTTCAACAGACTAGAATTCGGAAGTCAGTAATTTTCATTCTTTGAATAATAAAAGAGAATTCGAAGTTTGAAAATTACTCACGGGTACTTCAAAATTTCTCAATAGTTCCACCCACATCCACAAAAAATAAGCTTTCGGTGTCCAGCCCTGTTACTGATTAAATCTTGCAAAAACAGTTTCTTGTGATTATTTCTGAGGAGAGTCATGCGGAAACTAGCTGAGCAGCCAGTAAAGCCAAGTGAGGTGAACACAAAGAAATCACGTGGAAACTAGCTGAGAAGCCAGTAAAGCAAGTGAGGTGAACACAAAGAAGACAATTTTTAGTACCTTACATAAGGTGTCTTTTGACCAAGACCTGGATGACCCCCTGCTTCGAGTTTGTTCTCTACAATTTTTATACCTACTGCTTGTGTTTCTGAGACTTTTATCAGAAAGTTGAAAGGGCATCGCCCAACTCTTTCTCCGCCCCACACCTCTTAGCTACTCTACTAGAGTGAAAAGGCAGTCCACATTTTTTTTCCATTTCAACACATGACGAGGAATTATGGCAACCATTGTTCGACAGTTTATTTCCACACACATCAGACAAATTGGCCATAAAATTAATTTGATTAAATTAAATACACGTGACTGCAATTAATCCAATGGATTGTAATTTGTAGGTGTCATAAATTAGCTGATGTTTTTATTGCAACCGAAGAGATTGAGGAAAGAGAGTTCTGTTCCTTTCACCGAAGTGCATCATTGGGAAATGTTAAATAGTGCATTAATACCATAGACTAAATATATATTTAGTCAATGTTAATACTGTTAGATTATTATCGAATTGTTGCCAACTTGAACCAGCGAATAAACTACAGCCAGTCTCCATGGGATGAGGAGCTTTATGAAATTAGCTAATAAATTTAGAGAGTTGTTCAGTGGCGTCACTAGTGGCGGGCACACAGGGCACGTGCCCCTGAGCTTTCTTTGTGTGCCCCGGATCTCATTTGGCCCAAAAATCGGGTCTCCCTTTTTACCGCAGGTCGCCGATTTTACCGCAGGCTACCACAGGTCCCTCAAAATTACCGCAGGTCCCTCGTTTTTCCGATATTATCTTCATTTCAACTCAGATTTGTACTCTACTTGATATTTAAAGGTATTTTTAACAAAAAATGGGTAATAACCTGTGTTTTTTTATTCTCGAACTGATCACACCAGAGCGTCTCAATAAGGCATGATGGCAGACCGTAAGATTGGGTGTCAGGTTTCTGTTTCACGTAGAATGCCGAATTGCTTTCAAAAAGTATTTCAGACTTTGTCATGTGGTAGAAAACTTAACTCCTTCCCTAGCGCTGCGCCGCCCCTCGAGGCCGCAACCTCCCACGCCTGTTTGGCATGCTATTATCTCTAGAATTGAGGGACCTGCGGTAAGAGAGCTACCACAGGTTCCTTGGTTTATTGTCACTTAAATTTATAAATCAAGGTACTTGTGGTAAGTTAAAACATAAGTTACTGCGTGCCCCTTGTTTTGTTGTTATATTCATGGATCAGGGGACCTGCGGTAAATTATTATTATATAAACTATAATGTACGCCATCGGATGCCTTTCGTTTCGGTCCTACTATTTAACGAACACAAACGAACATAAACGAACAGAAGAGAAAATAATAGGAAATGCAAGTTAAAAATGATTGAGGGTGCATATGCAGGTATATGTGGGTATATATTATTCGTTTGTAAAATTTTATTCAGTTCTGATGAGTATTTTGATGATTAATAAGGTTTATAAAATGTACGACGGCGCGAAATTCTTGTGTTCGTTGAGTAGTAGCCTGCTTGAAGCTGTCGACAAGATGCGAAAAGGTGTGAAATCAATTAGCTGTCTATCTGAGGAAGAATGTCGCTGAGGAAAACAGCGAAATTTAGGTTTAAGAGGATGGCAAGCGCCTATTTTAATCGTGTGTAAAATTGTATCCACATCTGATGAGTATTTTAGTGATAAATAAAGATTATAGCCATTATTTAGATTGACAAACATGCATCAAACTCTCGCTTTGGATTCCGAGGACGCATCACGGCGAGTCGGGGACAAACCGCGATCTACCCTTAGAAAGCGGAGCAAGACTCGGATACATGTAGCATATTGTACACCCACATAATGATAATAATCTAAAGATCTTAAAATATCTTGGGGACAAGTCATTAAAGTCCAGTTTAAGCGTTCCTGAACACTTTCCCCGAACAAGCTCACCCTCCACCAACGCGGGCTCCCACTAACGAGAGAGGACAACCAGACGCGTAGCCAGGAAAAAGTTTCCGGGGGGGGGGGGGGGGGGCGATAACTGGCGGGGGTGGGGGTTATAGCCATCAGATGCACGAAAGGCGGGGGGTGGGGGTGTCTGGGGGTCCTTCCCCAGGATTTTTTTTTTGGGGGGGGGGGGGGGGGGGTATGGGGAAAATTCCCAGGAAAATTTTAAAATCTAAGTCTAACTACTGGCGGGAAACATTTGGAAGGGGGTACAGCTACCTTTGGGGAGGGGGCACCTGCCCCCCGTGGCAACGACAAATCCCGGGACACCTCCACCCACAGACTCTCATCATGATGATTAGGACTCCATTCTATCTTGATGTCTGGGTGTTCACCTGCCCACAATATCGAAATAGACTTATGTTTTGTGCCAACTCTTGGTTTGAAAACTGTATTAAGTATTCGGATATTTCCATCAGCTGGGCCATTCACTGTTGGGTACACAGATCTTACGGGCCGTCCAATAACTGATGCAACAGCATGCATGGTCCACGCTGAAGACCAGCCTTTTTGACGCGCACACGCATTGACGTCATCATCTAGGGACGGGCTGACCAAAGGAATTTCGGTGTTTTTGTGAAACGAATCATAAAATGACTTATTTAGCAGCAGCTCTATACATGTTCTGACCCGGAGTTCGGTGCTCATTAACTCATCCTCAATTAAGCACACTGACACTGAATTGAATAGACAATTGCCATTTGATCTCACAACAATGGGAATAGACTCGATCCAGTGTGATCCAAGAAGGCCGGACGCCTGTGTATCCCTGTTGTAGGACTTCATGGGGTGGTATTATGATTGTTTTGTTAGAATAACAGCAAAACAAGGGACCTGTGGTAGATTATGATAGTTGTCATTTACCACAGGTCCCTCAATTTTCGGAAATAACAGCAAAACGAGAGGCATCCGATGGCGTACATTATAGTTTATATAATTATAATTTACCGCAGGTCCCCTGATTTTATAAACTGAAGTGACAATAAACCAAGGAATCTGTGGTGGCCCTCTTACCACAGGTCCCTCAATTCTGGATATAATAGCATGCCAAACAGGCGTGGGAGGTTGCAGTCATGAGGGTCGGGGCAGCGCTAGTGAAGGGGTTAACTTCTCTACCACATGACGTCTCAAATACTTTTTGAAAGCATATCGGCCTCCTACATGGAACCGAAACTTGGCTCCCAATCTTACCAGTCATCATACCTTATTGAGACTCTCTGGTGTGATCAGTTCGAGCGGTTTATATTGCGTAAATAAACAAAAAAACACGGGGTTATTACTCATTTTTTGTTAAAAATACCTTTAAATATCAAGTAGAGTACAAATCTGAGTTGAATTAAAGATAATATCGCAAAAAACTAGGGACCTGCGGTAATTTTGAGGGACCTGCGGTAGCCTGCGGTAAAATCGGGGACCTGCGGTAAAAAGGGAAACCGCAAAAATCTGGCTAAAGAGCATAAATATTGATATATCTCTCCTCTTAGTGTAGCGAAACTCGACCCACCCCGCCCTGCTCTCACTTTGTGTCGAGTCTCTCGGCCCCGAACTCACTTACATGAAGTGAGTTCCGGCCGAGAGCCACGCCACAAAGCCAAACAAGGTCTAGCCATAGCACAGATTTGTTGTCGAGGGGTTAGTTACAAGTTCGCAATTTCAAACCGAAAATTAGTTAGCGAAATCAATCACCTAGAACCTCTACAAAATTATTCCAGACTACCCTGGCACCCCTGCTGTGCCGCTGTTCTCGGGCCGGACTCACTTACAATAAGTGAGCCCTTACCGAGAACCTCGCCACAACAGTCAACCAAGGAACAAACATCTTCCTATGATTCCAATCCACCCTTAAACCGTGTTTTGTGTTAAGATATATGTTAGGACTAGGACTCTGAAACAGAAAAGGAATTAAAAATACAAAAAAAAAACACCAATTCCACTAAATTATTAGCAAATTTATTCACAAATCCCCAAATCGTCTCTACCCTCCCACAATTCAGCAGTACATTCAGATTTACATTCAAGTTGTACAGACCAACTCATTTCATTCACCCTTCAAGGTGAGATCATAATTCCTCATAAAATAGTTACGTCCCCTACTAAAGAGGGGGAAAAACCCTACAATCTGGCACTTATGCCGCCTTAAAATATGCACACCAGACTACATGACTACTACCCTTAACTAAAGAAGGGGAGTCCAAGATACGGCAATACCAAATATTTACTTTCACATGTCACCCAGCAGAAGGGTTACTTCATTATTTGTGACCCACCTACCCTCCTAAATATTGCTAAATATTCACTGGGGGTAGCGTTATCTCAGTATTCACGTCTGTACATTCAAGCTAATGCCATAAAAGGAGAGGGGGGGGGGGGGGGTACAATCCATCGGGCCACCGAAACTCGCCCCAAGCCGAAAGATCACGATTAGGCCATAGCATCCTATCGCAACAGCAATAAGATGCCCTGGATCAATCGTGAATAATCCTAGAACCAATTTAATATAGCCTTTTATAACATATTTCGGCTTACGGCGAGGATCGGTAAATTACATAAAATATGACCGGCCCCGGCAGGGTACAACTACGGAGAAATAAATATTCGACTCACCTATAGGAAGACTCCGATTCAGAATAATATAATATTGCAGACGCAATTATTTCGTGCGAAGTCAACACCGCCGAGCACGAGAAACTACATGTCTCTCACAATAGTGGTCAATGAAGTAAGAACCACTGATCCATAATGCTATCAGTTAATGATCAATGTAACAATTTAAGGCCACCTCAGAGTATTTTAGCACTTTCAATACTGAAGCGGGCAAACACACACTCGATATGTACACACAGACCCATACCTACATATATATATAATATACATACATAGATATAGGCCACTGTGCACACACCGTGTGTGTGTCCCTTATTGTACAATTCCACTTTTTCTTACACCACCCCCACCCCGAGATTCAACGTCCCTGTTGAAAAAGATAGGAGAGGAAAAAGGAAAAGGGGAAAGATATATACACCCCTCCGCAAACAAAGGTAGTAGATTTTGTCATACTGGCCATTTAAAAAAAAATAGCCAGATAATTGCTAGTTGAATTGAAATAGTTGTTGGCTGAATAAAAGTAGTCGCTGGTTCCTCATAAAACACATAAATTTTTCTTCATAATTTCTATGTATTTTCGTTTTTAAAAAAAAATTAATAAATCACTATTTAAATAATTCACCTTAAATCCATCCAACTGGGGTTCCGTTTAGGAAATCAGTCATAGCTTTAGGCCGAAATGAGTCCCCGACCAGCACTGACCCACGTACAGGGTCTGCACTGCCTGAAGCCGACGAGGTCATGCAACAGGAGATGTAAGCGTCAGATTGAGCTCATTCAAGCATAAAACGATGACAATATTTATAATGGTCCCATCTAGAACCCAGTTTAGTTCAAGGTTATCTTTCCAAAACAAAGGAATATTAAATCTTTTCTATTACAACTGAAAGTTCTCAAGGAACTCATCTCACTTTCTGGATGTAATGACCTTTATCAGGCACATACAATTCTTTTTATGTCATTTATTCTAAAGCATTCAGCTTTCACACAATTTCCCCGGGAAATTGGTAAGATTATTTGTAGAACCTTTATTCAACGGAGCACTGCTCCTCCAAGACCAAAGCAAGGTATTTTAGGTATTGACATTGACCCAGGTTATTCAAATGCACACCATCTCGTGCAAAATGTAAACGTGACACCTTAAATAAGGCTTTATAAAATACATTAGACCTTCTAAGTGTTTCGTAAAACTGGGTGACAGCCACCCTACGGAGTTCGTACACAATACCAGACACTCTGGTCTTCACACGAGGAAACAGTCCTAGAATGATAATTTTTTTAACGCCTTGGCGTAACAAATTCTCTAAAAGTCTTTCGACAGAAAGTTTAAAATGTGAAAAACAAAAAGTATCACAGTCAATGTCATTTTCGCCAACCTGCACAAGTACGGTCTCTGCACTCTCCACACAAATCCATTCAAGTTGTTGGATAGTTGCACCAGGAACACCATATGCTTCCAGCGAACTCAGACGTCCAGGTATTTCCCCTGACCATGCTGCAAGTCTTCTTATAAAGGAATGGCCCATTATTAAAGCCATAATGCTACAAGAAGAAAATTTACAAACAGAACAGTATCTTTGTTCATACAATAATTCTACATAGATAAGATGAGGACCCAGCAACTAAAAAGGACAACCATTTCAATATTTCCCGAAAGATAATTTCTCCAACCAAGCTGACCCGTCAATTGATTTATTTTCTACCACGGACACATCTCTCGCGAAAAAAAAAAAAAAAAATCCAATTATACTTGGCACCGGTGCCTTAACTTCCATAACTCTTATATTCCGAATCATACCCTAACATATAACTCTCACCGCCCTCCATACACATGCGCACGAAAACCCCCCAATTATTAACATCCCAACCCTCCTGCGTACCGAAATAAAAAAACAAACCGGTCAGCGGGTTTAAGAAAAATCTTAACAGGTATAGAAATTTGACGACCACACTTGTATTTGCCATTTCCAACAGCCAATAAAAAAACCCCCAATTTCTCGGAACCAATACAATACGGCAACTCCCCACACCAGGGAAATGACGCAATTTAAAATAATGCAACAAAGCTCGTATTATGGACAAGCCAATAATGCTCATCTATCCATTATCTACATGAAAATTTGGTTCCACACTAAATACACTTCAAAGGCAGCACCACCTCGGAGGCCAATACATAAGCGCTAAATATAATATCAAATTTTTACATTTTATTGCGCTCAACAAAATATATATATATTCAGGCCCCCGAGAACTGCCACTTAACTCAAATACCAAGTGTGGTGTCAGGCAGAGAGAAAGAAAAAAAATACTTAATAAAAAACAAAGTCTTGAGAACCTAGTCGACGTGGTCGCCGGAGGGCACGACCACGCCTACTAGTCGGAGCTTCCCCGTCGAACATCTCTCTCCCCTCAGGATCTCCCACCGAGGGCCGGTCAACATTACTCTCGATAGGACTATCAGGTGTGGGAGCAATGGGGGCACCCAAATTTAAATTACGTGAAAAACACTTCTTCAACCGGTTGAAATGTACAACCTGGGGTTTACCTCCTCCGACGCGAACCACAAGGTAATTTGCGTCCAAGAGTTTGCTTTTTATGATGTAGGGACCAACCCAAAATTTTGCAAATTTTGAGGTCTGACCTTTATTTACTCTAGGTAAATAAAGCCAGACCCTATCCCCAACGGTAAAAGGTTTGCCAAAAACTCGCTTGTCATATATTTTCTTTCTTCTCTTAATCTCGGATTCACATTTCAACGAGACCAATTGAAATATTTGGGCTAGACGACTTTCCAAATCGCTAACATATTGAGAGGGAGCCCAATCCCTATCAGGAATCTTACCAGCGATTAACTCTGTAGGTAAAGTAATTTCTCTACCAAACATGACACTAAAGGGAGTAAACCCAGTCGTCTCATGTTTGGCACTTCTATAGGCCATCATGGCGAATGGAAGATAGTATTCCCAGTCGCCATGATTATCCTCTACAAAGCAAGCTAACACAGCCGCCAAAGTTCTATTAAACCTCTCAACTTGGCCATCACTTTGGGGCATATAGGGAGAGGTAAGAGTCTTTTTAATTTCAAAATAGCGGCAAACTTCCTGAAACAAATCAGATTCAAAATTTGACCCCTGGTCTGAATGAATAAATTTCGGCATTCCGTACCGACTAATCCACTCTCGAATTACCACATCGGCTACTGTACTTGCCCTTTGATTGGGGATAGCAAAAGCCTCCGTCCATTTGGAGAAATAATCTGATATAACTAAAATGTAAATATTACCCTGAACGGATTCAGGTAATGGCCCCAAAATATCCAAAGCAATTCGTTCCATAGGCTCCGAAACTTTATCTGTTACCATAGGAGCTCAACTGGTCTTGCCCGGTGGCTTACGACACTGACAATTCGGACAAGACTGAACCCAGAGTTCTACATCCCGACGCAAACCTATCCAAAAGAAACGCTCTCGAATTTTAGAATATGTCTTATGAACGCCCAAATGTGCACCCACTAAAGAGTCATGATGCTCCTTACATACCTGACTTCTTAAGTCTTTTGGGACCACCCACAAAAATTTGCTGGGGGACCCTATTTGTGTCCACTCTCGAAGAAGAATGTCATTTTCCACTAAAAATTGTTCCCACTGACTCACATACCTCTGAAGCTCCGGGGATTCTCCTTTTAATTTCTCAAGTCCAGGTTTCTCGCCCGTTTTCTTCATTTCGAGAAATTTTTTAATAAGGGGATCAGCCCCCTGACTTTCCTTAGTCAATTGAATTGCAGACTCAAACTCAACAGTGTTAATATCATGTTTGTTACAGGAAGGAATCCTACTCAGCGCATCTGCGTTCTTATGTTGTTCACCGCGACGATGAACCGTCATAAAATCGAACCCACTGAGATATTCCAGCCAACGCGCCACCTGCCCAACCGGTTCCTTAAAATTAAACAACCACTGCAGGGACCCATGGTCGGTTCGCAGTGTAAAATGCTTGCCAATGAGGAAATGTCTAAAGTGTTTAACACTTTTAATTACTGCCAGTAACTCCTTCCTAGTAACACTATAATTTCTCTCTTGTTGGGAATGAGTTTTACTGAAATAAGCTATTACTTGCTCCTTGCCTTCTATAATCTGTGACAAAACCGAACCAGAGGCAAAATCACTCGCATCCGTGTCAAGAATAAATTCGTGCTCAAAATTTGGGTAAGCCAAAATTGGACTTTGACACAATTTGTCTTTTAATATCTCAAAAGCCTCCTGTTGGGCCTCGCCCCAAACAAATTTTTCATTCTTACGAGTCAATTTGGTCAAAGGACTAGCCAAAGTAGAAAAGTGTGAGACATATTTTCGATAATACGCGGATAACCCGATAAAACTTCGAAGATCTTTCAAGCAAGTCGGAACAGGCCAATCTTTTACGCGCGCAATTTTCTCCGGGTCAGCTGACACACCCGACGCGGAAACAATGTGACCTAAATATGAAACCTGACGTCTAAACAACGCACACTTAGAAGGTTTCAATTTTAATCCTGCAGACCTTATTCTAGTAAAAACCTCTTGTAATCGTTCAATATGCTCCTGGAAAGACCGCGCATATATGATGACGTCATCAAGATATATGAGACAAGTCTTCCAGTGTAGCCCTTTGAGAACTAGCTCCATGAGCCTCTCGAAGGACCCAGGAGCGCCACAGAGCCCAAAAGGGAGGACCGTGAATTGATAGAGCCCAACGCCAGTAGTAAAAGCCGTTTTCTCCCGGGCATCAGGAGTTAGCTCCATTTGCCAGTATCCAGAAGCCAAATCTAGAGTGGAAAACCACTGTGCCCCCGCCATACCCTCTAAACTCTCATCTATATGGGGCAAAGGATAGGCATCTTTTTTTGTAATGGCATTTAATTTACGGTAATCCACGCAGAAACGAAAACTATTGTCTTTCTTTTTAACTAAAACTATAGGAGCCGCCCAAGGACTAGAGGAAGGTTGAATTACCCCTTGCTTAAGCATAACATCTATCTGCTGCTCAACCTCGCGCCTTTTGTGAAAAGGGAGCCGATATGCCCGCTGTTTAATAGGAAGATGGTCACCCGTACAAATATCATGCCGAATGAGATCAGTGCGGCCCAAATCACCTTCGAACTGTATAAATACGTCGCGGTTCTTCTCTAAAAAATCATTGACCTGTTCCGCTTGATTTCCAGTCAAAACCGCTCTGTCATAGGTTTGTAACAAAGAGAACTTCTCATCATCCGAAGGGGAAGCCTCCTTAATTTGTTCACCTAAAATGTCAACATTCTCAAGAACAGCCACAGACTCACCACCTTTTAACTTTTGAGGGGTCTGAGAAACATTTATCAGCCTAACAGGAACTTCCGGCTGACTAACATCAACAACACTTCGTCCCAACATTAATCCGTGATGACCTTTCATGAACCCTGGGTCGGGTTCACACAGGCTCTGTCCAACCGGTGGACCGTCAACTCGGCCCTGCACTATAACTTCAGAAAAGGGAGGTACTGTCAATCCCTCAATCAATAATACGTGAATTTTATCATTTTCTTTCAAAAACTCAAGGGAAAATTTAACCCCTTGGATCATAACAGTTTTGTCCGGCAAAGAAATCAATGAATTAGTTTTATTCATAAAGTCAATTCCCAGAATTGCATCAAAGGACAGATTAACCACGTAAAATGTTTGAACATATTGATACTTACCAACAGTTACAGGCAAATCCACCAACCCCTTTAAATCAAGGGGCTGCCCATTCGCCCCCAAAACACTACGAGGAGCCTCTCTAACTCGAGACTGCTCAATACCTAAAGTTTCATGCAACACTCTGGTACTGATTAAGCTTACCGCTGAACCAGTATCCAGTAGGAACTTAACATTTTCATTCAAGACCTTAAGAGTCAGATAACTATGACCGATACTCTCTGATGGGAGGGTCCTTTCTATCACAGACTGAGGTTCGACCCCTACCTCAGTCTTTACCCGTTTAAATCCTGATTGTTATCTAAATTGGACCTATGGGACCAGTCACCTTTACCTCTACCTCTATTCCTACCTCTACCATTTCCATAACCACCTCGGCCCAAACGACCTCTATAAAAACTATCCCTATCCTGACCACGATCCTGCCTGAAAAGTTCTTCTCGCAATTTATTTTGCTCAACCTGCATTTCTTTCAATTGTTCCTGCAAACTTTCGACCGCCTGGGTTAATGCACCAATTTCACTAGAAATTTCCGATTCCCCAACTACACCAACTGAAGAAGGTACCTCTACCTTCTTGTACGACTCCTCATCTAAAGCAGCACGCACTGCCGCATCAAGGGTTTCAGGCTTAGCCCTCAACACTTGCATCCTAACTTCATTGTCCGTCAACGCGGAAATAAAACTATCCTTACTCAAGTCATCCCTAACATCGAGGGGAACCCCTGGATACGCCTTTCTCACCAAGCGTCTAATACTTCCCGCTAACTCAGGCAAAGTCTCTCGCTGTGACCTACGTCTAGACCTTAATTGGGCCCTATATATTGCAGTCCCCTTAAATGGATCAAAACGATCGCGCAAACTCTGCATAACTCTATGAGAATTGGATTTGATTTCCGGGTCCAAATCTTCATAAAACTGCAAGGCAGCGCCCCTTAAAGATACCACTAAAAATTGACGAGCCCGGTCTTCAGACCACTGGTTAATCCCAACACATTTCTCAAAATGGGATAACCAATCAGCTACACTGGTGGTTCCATTAAACGTATCGGGCGTAACAATCGGTTTACGTGGATAAGCTTGCTCACCATGCCTATCGTCAGACTGTATAACTCTTGCCCCATGCTGATGTCTAGGCAAATTCGATACTTTCGGATTCTCCCCAGGAATTTTCTTAGGTTGAACCACCCTGGGCAATCCCATCATATCAACCGCACGCCCTGCAGAAGTTCGACGCACAGAGGCCCCTGTCGAAACCGTCCCAGGTGTATCAAAGATTGCAGCGTAATCCTCCGTTTGGTCACCTAACTCAACAATAGAATTCTGAAATTCGTCACTCAACTGTTGACATTTCAACATAACTTCATCAACCTTATTAAACTTCCCATCAGGGGTAGGATCAGGAGTAGGAGGAATATTACGTAATTTCTTCGATCTAGCACCTTTGGAGGTCATATCAGCGGTCAAGGCCTCCGAGGCATACATATAATCACCTAGCTCTTTACTAATTCCACTAGCCATTTTATATATATGTAAGGACCACACCCCCAACAATTACATTAATTCACAACAAGGAGTCCAATTTTAGTCCTACAACATTCCTAACAAATTATGGTCACTAGGATATAAATATCTCGGATTCAATCACACAACCCTTCAATCCAAAACGTTGGTTCAAATTTACTCTGCCAAACCAAATTTAATCGGTTAAAATTATATTCTGTTGAAAATAAAAATTTATCTTGTCGAATACAAAAATTATCCTGTCGAATTCAAAAATTATCCTGTCGAATACAAAAATTATCCTATCGGCGACGCCAAAAATCTGTAGCGAAACTCGACCCACCCCGCCCTGCTCTCACTTTGTGTCGAGTCTCTCGGCCCCGAACTCACTTACATGAAGTGAGTTCCGGCCGAGAGCCACGCCACAAAGCCAAACAAGGTCTAGCCATAGCACAGATTTGTTGTCGAGGGGTTAGTTACAAGTTCGCAATTTCAAACCGAAAATTAGTTAGCGTAATCAATCACCTAGAACCTCTACAAAATTATTCCAGACTACCCTGGCACCCGTGCTGTGCCGCTGTTCTCGGGCCGGACTCACTTACAATAAGTGAGCCCTTACCGAGAACCTCGCCACAACAGTCAACCAAGGAACAAACATCTTCCTATGATTCCAATCCACCCTTAAACCGTGTTTTGTGTTAAGATATATGTTAGGACTAGGACTCTGAAACAGAATAGGAATTAAAAATACAAAAAAAAACCAATTCCACTAAATTATTAGCAAATTTATTCACAAATCCCCAAATCGTCTCTACCCTCCCACAATTCAGCAGTACATTCAGATTTACATTCAAGTTGTACAGACCAACTCATTTCATTCACCCTTCAAGGTGAGATCATAATTCCTCATAAAATAGTTACGTCCCCTACTAAAGAGGGGGAAAAACCCTACAATCTGGCACTTATGCCGCCTTAAAATATGCACACCAGACTACATGACTACTACCCTTAACTAAAGAAGGGGAGTCCAAGATACGGCAATACCAAAAATTTACTTTCACATGTCACCCAGCAGAAGGGTTACTTCATTATTTGTGACCCACCTACCCTCCTAAATATTGCCTGGGGGTAGCGTTATCTCAGTATTCACGTCTGTACATTCAAGCTAATGCCATAAAAGGAGGGGGGGGGGGGGTACAATCCATCGGGCCACCGAAACTCGCCCCAAGCCGAAAGATCACGATTAGGCCATAGCATCCTATCGCAACAGCAATAAGATGCCCTGGATCAATCGTGAATAATCCTAGAACCAATTTAATATAGCCTTTTATAACATATTTCGGCTTACGGCGAGGATCGGTAAATTACATAAAATATGACCGGCCCCGGCAGGGTACAACTACGGAGAAATAAATATTCGACTCACCTATAGGAAGCTCCACACGGTTCTGATCCACTAGACTCCGATTCAGAATAATATAATATTGCAGACGCAATTATTTCGTGCGAAGTCAACACCGCCGAGCACGAGAAACTACATGTCTCTCACAATAGTGGTCAATGAAGTAAGAACCACTGATCCATAACGCTATCAGTTAATGATCAATGTAACAATTTAAGGCCACCTCAGAGTATTTTAGCACTTTCAATACTGAAGCGGGCAAACACACACTCGATATGTACACACAGACCCATACCTACATATATATATAATATACATACATAGATATAGGCCACTGTGCACACACCGTGTGTGTGTCCCTTATTGTACAATTCCACTTTTTCTTACATTAGTATGATTTATTTATTTTTATTGTCATTCTGTGTGCCGCATAACACAGCTTCTGTTATCTTTCAATAATTCACTTTTTCATTAAATTCATTTGGGGTCTGATTCTTCTTGTTCCCAAGTTTTAAAACGTCACGACGTTTACGCGAATGAAGGTTAGAAGTGCAGGTTGTTCTGTTGGTCTGCGGATCATCCATATTGAAAAGGGAATGCTGCAGGATATCCCTGATGATGAAATAATCGACAGTGGCTAAATTAAGAAGTTGAGAAAAAAGTTGAGATTTAGACATTTTATATGAGCAATACCGAGTAGTTAAGAGGTTAATTGAAGTTTGTTTGTCTACCGGTAATCAAGTTTTGTTGAATAAATGTTTGAAAATAAAACAAGTGTTTTTTTATTGAATAAATCAGCTCTGCAATTTTAAAATTTTGAAGAAGGCAACTTATTCTTGGTGGCATAGCAAATGTGGTATTTTTGGTACCGGGTACAAATATCATTTGTGATTTCCCATTGGTATACATACTGGCCGAAACAAAAATGTATACACTTTTACAGTATTTGAGGCAATATGTGCTCTTAAAACGCACTATTTCATGTTGTTTTTTCCACATATTTTCTGCCCCCAGACCCCCCCCCCCCCCCCCCCCTTAGTAGGGCTTCGTGCCTTCCCTGGGCAGTGGGCATGTGCCCCCAATCTAATCCAGTCCTAGTGACGCCCCTGGAGTTGTTAATAGCATACAATAAGGGTTAACCATTTATTTTAGGTTCAAGTATGTAAGTCAAGGGAATGCTGGAAGAGAAAATCATCAGATATTTTGGCAGTTACTATTTAAATAGTTAGAGGGTGAGAAATAGAGAGTTACATTCCGCCTTCATTCTCTGCTGAACAGGGGCGGACTGGCCGCAAAAATGGGCCCGTGACTTTTTTTCCCGCCGGCCCAGATCGACCCTCGCCGGGCCATCCATTGTGAGAAACGGCCCACTAATAATCTTCAGTCATGTGTATATATCCTCCAAAGAGAAGTTAATCAAGCATATTCTATAATCACTCTATAATACTACACAAATTTTCAGCCATTTGGCCTTTATCAAATGTAACTTTACGAAAAGGTCGCTTACTATGTTAAATCCATCTTTCTTATAAGGAATAGTTACAAAGATCTTTGTAACCCAACAAAACGGTCGCTCACTATGTAAAATCCATCTTTCTTATACGAGAACAGTTACAAAAATCTTTGTAACTGTTCTCATATAAGAAAGAAGGATTTAACATAGTGAGCGACCTTTTTGATAAGTTACACTTGATAAAGGCCAGGCCCACTAATATTTTTTTTAAAGAATAATTCTTATATTGCACGAAGTTAAATTTTGGGCTAAATATGAACCCAGGGACTCGATATAAGCAATCTTGAATCAGAACGCGCCCCCCCCCCCCCCCCCCCCCCCCAGAGAGGTTGTGTACCAAATATGAGAGAATTTTGACGTGGATCTGAAGAACAAGATTTTTTTAAAATTGTCCTCATATCGCACTAAGTTAAAATTCGGGCTCCCATATGGAGCCTAAATATGAACCCAGAGACTCGCTTTGAACAAACTTGAATCTGACCCCCTAGAGATGCTGTATACCAAATATGGAAGAATTCTGACTGGTCGATCTAAAAAAAGATTTTTAAAGAATAGTCCCTATATTGCACTAAGTTAAAATTTGGGATGCCATATTATGGGAGCCGAAATACTGGTCCAGAGACTCAATTTGAACAAACTAGAATCTGCCCTCCCCCCCCCCCCCCCCCCCCCCCCCCCCATCCCCAGAGATGTTGTATGCCAAATATGAAATATGATATTATTAAATCGAAATAGTGATATCACTAAATCACTTAGTGATATCAATAATTCATATGGAAGTTACTATTTTATATGGTAACTTCCATGGAAGTTACTATAATTCATATGGAAGTTACATATTTAGTGACTGGTCTTTCCGAAGAAGAAGGATTTTTAAAGCATATTTCACATATATCATAATTTGAATCAAAACCCTCGATATGTTATATACCAAATATGAAAAGTTTCTGAATGGTGGATGTGAAAAAGAAGAGTTTTTAGAGAAAATTCCACATATTGCACTAAGTTAAAATTCGGGCTTGCATAGGAAGCTCAAATATTAACCTAGGGACTCGATTTGAACAAACTTGCATCTGACCCTGCTAGAGATGTTGTATACCAAAAATCAAAAGATTCTGACCAGTGGATCTGAAGAAGATTTTTTTAAATGTTGGAAAAGAATTTATGGGTGCTATCAATGTTGACCCCTGTGGGCGTGGCAACTTTATTTTAACAAACTTGAATTGACACATGATAAGGAACATGCACACCAAATTTTGTTTAATTTGGTCCAGTAGTTTGTGAGAAGTCGATAACGTAAAGTTAACGACGGACGACAGATGGACGACGGATGGAAAGTGATCAGTAAAGTTCCCATTGAGCTTTGCTCGGGTGAGCTAAAAAATTAAAACAAAATTCGAGAAATATGTATTTTATTTGGAATGAACTCGAAAAATGTCATAACAGCACATTCATCACAATATTCAATACAATATATAAAGGAGTTTACATAATGAACTCTTTTATTATAACAAAAATGAAATTTGAAATTTTAAAAACAGGAATTCATATTACCCTTGTGGTGTATAAGATTTCCAACAATTTTTATACAAATATTTCCATTTACATTTTACTTTCGCTTTTTAATGAATTGAGGTGAGGCCCAGGAAGGTTGCAGGAGGTAGACCACCAGGAAACGTTATGTGAGAATGTTTGACCTACATCATGAGTGGGATAACAAAAGATATTAGAAGAAGCAAGAGAAGCAAATGTTGGCCAGTTTGAAAATTAAATTAATGTATTAAAACTAGACTCGAGAAAGACGCAAGAGTTAGCTTTCTGTCAGACATAGGGCTTTCTATTAAAGGACTGGCGCACTGTTACAGCATATCTGAAAAAATAAACATTTTTTCATCCACCAAACTTTCCGACACTGGGGTCCTGCAAATCGGGAATTAAAGTTTGAATCGAATCATGTCAGAGATTTGCAAATTCAGTCGAATTTTGAATCAGTGTGCATCGCAGACATCAAGATTTACTACTGATATACTTACCAAAATGTCCACAAATATTTAAACAACTTTAGACCTTATTCCTGCGAATTTTCAACAACATGGTGATTGTATCATTCACAAATTGCCAAGTAGGGTGCTGTATACATGTAGCGAATTATAGCACATGGATTGGGTAGGGTGTATCCACACAGACAAACTAGTGAATCCTGCAATGACACACAGTTTTGGCTCTTTTTATGCCCAATATTGGTATTTCGTCTATTATATCTTGTTTTCCAGAGCACACTGAACTCTGTCAAACAATATATAATAGGCTAAATACTAAATTTATTGACAAGCAACTTGTCAAAGATCTCCCTAAGTCAAAACTCTAAGTTTGTCACTCAAATTTCACTAGTTTGGCATCGCTTCTATTTGTGATATGGACAATGTGTTACAATGGGCAGGTTGGGGTAGTCTTGAGGTTGACATCAACATTTTACAGATAAATAAATTATTCGTAATTTGCTTGACCAAAGAAACCATAAGTTCAGACATTAAAGACAGTTCAGGACAGTTTGCATTGTGAACTTTGGGTAGAACAGAGCGAATTAGCAACACCACAGTACAAAGTGGAAGATTCAATGTTTTGGGTTCGAAAACAAAATGAAGCAGGACATCAATTTGAGATTCGATTTGACTTCATATTACATGCAGGGGCCTCCCCACCTGAACTTTGGGTAGAACAGAGCGAATTAGCAACAACACAGTACAAAGTGGAAGATTCAATGTTTTGGAGTCGAAAACAAAACGAAGCAGGACATCAATTTGAGATCTGATTCAATTTCATATTACATGCAGGGGCCTTCCCACCCCCACCCCCGCAAAAAATAGAAAAAGAAAAAAATTTCAAATAAAAAATACAAGACAAAACTTTAAAAAAAAACCTTTACAATAAAACTCAAATAATTTTTGATGAAGTTCCATCATTTAAATGCTTCATACTCTGTGGACCGGCTTCATATTACTTTTGAAGCGATTTTTTTTTCATCTGCAAGAACTTTCCCTGTTGCAATTTATGGAAGAGTAGGCACCTCTCCCATAAATTTTAACAAGTTAAATATATGGAAACAAAATTTTGACTATTGAAAATATTTAGCTTTCTCCCAGTTGAGTAATTTGAGTAATCACTTGCTTGTTCTCACCTGTGCTTGTTCATCAGGTGCTGCTCTTTGTAATGAAATGTGCTAGAGAATATTCCCCACCCACCCTATGGGGTGAACTGGGTGGAAACTTTTTTTTTGCATACACTCACTCAAAATCATCCAAAACTCATTTTTGAGAAGAAAAAAAATATATCACCCCATGGACCATCTCCTCACCTTGATGGGTCAACTTGGTGATTTTTTTTTTTTTTATGAAACCATTCAAAATACTCAAAATACATTTTAAAGCCCCCTCCCCCCACCCCTGTTAGATCAACTGGGTGAACTTTTTTTTCATGAAACCACTCAAAATACTCCAAAATACATTTTGAAGCAGAAGAAAAAAGAAAGAAAAAAATTACCCCTGGGGGTCAACTGGGTGAGCTGCCAACCGTGACCACACTAGGATGTTCTCATCTACTTACCACAGAAAGACACCCTGCCAAACTTCAAGAAAATCAATTCATAAATGCAGTATCTAGCCTGTGCTCAAGAAATTTCCTCACATTGCACAAAAATGCATCAGGTTAAAATTTGAGCTCCCATATCAAGGAGCTCAATTTGAGCAAACTTAAATCTGACCCCCTAGAAATGATGCATACCAAATCTTGAAGGATTCTCACTGATGGATCTGAACAAGATTTTTTACCCTTTACCTAACGAATTGGCCACATCCACCCACATAATTCACAAATTAAGCTATTAAAAAATTCAAAATTTTCCCAAAAATGTCAACAAAACCACATCAGGTGACCCCTCATTGGAACGAGCTTGGCGAACCCATTCCAACGAGGGTTTATATGATGTGGTTTCGTTGACATTTTGGGGAAAATTTCGAAAAATTTGAATTAGAATATTAAATAAATGCATTGGGTAAAGGGTTAAAGAAATTTCCTCATCTTGCACCAAGTTAAAATTTAGGCTGCCATATCAAACACAAATATACACTGGGAACTCGATTGAACAAACTTGAACCTACCCTCTCTGGTGATAACAAATACAAAATATTAGAGGAGTCTAACTGGTGGATCTGAAGAAATTTTCAAAGAAACTTCCTTATTTTGCACTACAGTAAAACCTGTTATGAGAGTCCACCCCTTCTGCCAAGCAAAAGTGGTCTCTCAAAACAGGTAGTCTCTCATTAGAGGTTTGTCAATGAAGTGACCAAAAATAATTTGGGTTGAATACACAAGGAATCTGACTGTGAATCTTCATAGAAGAATGTACTGAACAGCAGTCATAGATGTAATGTTTTTCACATAATATTTTTAATACAAATATTTTATACATGAACATTTGTTTTATTTTTTTATTATTTGCAGCCAAATAAAAAATGTTGAAGCTAATTAAATTAGTGTCCCACGCAATTACTTTCTCTTACATTTTCAATTTATTAGGGACCTTGAATTTGCATGTATGGTTCTTTTGATGAGTTTTCACTGGCATATATTTGTAAGGAAATGAGCTATTCACCACACGATGGAAAGAGCAGGGTGGTGGGGGTGGACAACTGGCTAAATAATATGAAAACTTGGGGGTGGGGGCTTACTAAAACACCTGTGTTGCACACCACCATTGGAGTACCCCAAGGAGCTATTCTAGTACCCAGCACCATGTATAATAACACCACCATAATTATTTGTCACAAGATAGGGCAATTACATGTGGAAATATGTGAATGAGTAGACCTTGAGATCACATGTAAAAGTTCATGTGGGTCCCGGTAGGGGGGGGGGGGGGGGGGGGGGGTTAGCTTGTTCATTAAGTGCTGCTCTATGTAATGAAATGTGCTAGAGAATATTCCCCCACACCCCGTGGGATAAACTTTGTGAAGCTTTTTTTTTAGAACAATCACTCAAAATGGTCCAAAACTCATTTCAAAGCGAAAAAAAAAAAAATTCACCCCACTGACTCTCGCCCCACCTGTTAGGTCTACTTGGTGAACTTTTTTTTTCAGGAAACCACTCAAAATACTCTAAAATACATTTTAACCCCCCCCCTCCACCACCAAAAAAAAAAATTACCCCACAGGCCAACTGGGTGAGCTGCACACAGTGACGACCAAAATAGGATGTTCTCATCTACTTATCACACAAAAACACTCTGCCAAACTTCAAGAAAATTGATTAATAAATGCAGTCTGCAGATTGTGCGGATGAAATTTCTTCATATTGCACTATATGAAGCCATTTGAATATGAATATGAATCCCAAATATATATCAAGGAACTCAATTTTGCAAACTCAAATCCCCCCCCCCCAGATATGATGTACGCCAAATCTTGAAGGTTTCTGACTGATGGATCTGAAGAAGATTTTCAAAGAAATTTCCTCATATTGCACAGAGTTGAAATTTAGACTCCCATATAAAACCCAAATATACACTGAGGAACTCGATTTAAACAAACCTGAACCTACCCTCTCTAGTGATAACATATACCAAATATTAGAGGAATCTTACTGGTGGATCTCAAAAGGAAGATTTGTAACCCTCTATGTAACGTCAGTAGCAGACGACACTCATGAAAAAATTCTCGTATAACTAAAAAATTTTATTTTTTGCTTCCGAAACATAGGTTATGACCATTCACTGGAATGCATGCAACATGCACATTCCAATCAAGTGTCATAACCTATGTTTTGGAAGCAAAAAATGAATGGCGATTTTCGTGTATAGCGCTGGCCGGTTTTGAACGCTATGTCAGGTAAACGGTTAAAGAAATTCCCTCATGTCAAACAGGGTTCGTACAACTTGTTCACAAAAAAATTCAAGGACTGTTCAAGGACTTTTCAAGGACCGTACACACCATTTTCAAGTACTATTTATTATTGATTCAAACACTCACCAATAAAAGAATAATATCCTTTCAATGGTTCTCGACATGAAAAGACTGCTGAATGTGAAAGATTCTCTAACTTTTTAACCCTCTACCCAAGAAAGCTTTCTAAAAAAACACAGAATCTCTTATTCTAACAAAAAATTCACGGATATAACTCTAGGGAATTTTGCAAATATGGATATCATCGGAATCGGCTTGTTCAGCCGATTCCAATGATACCCATATTTGCATGGTTTGGTCGCAAAACAGTCAAGGTATTTTTTGCTGTGAGAACCTCTCATAGGTTAATTTTCTGGGCGGTTTTGGGCGATTTGTTGGGTAAAGGGTTAAACTTTCAACAAATTAACTCCACGAACAATAACACAAACAATTTGAAAATATAACATGTATACACTCATTAAGTCAATTTTAGAAATTGGGGTGTGGGTCCAACCAGTGTTTCCAAAATCCCAGTACTATTCAAGGCAGATCTTTGATTTTCCAGCACCTTTCAAGGTTTGGAATGAATTTAAGCACTTTTTACGCAAATGACCAAAATTCAAGGACTTTTCATTTCTGTATGAACACTGTCAAACTATATTGCACTGAACTAAAATTTGGCCCATGGTACTAGTACAATTTCTGACACAAATGCTTGGTCGTTGATTTTTACAAAACTTTGTTTTTCTAGTGGTTTCAAAGATTTCATGATTTACTGATTGACATTGCTTTTGCTATTGGGTCTGTTAGTATAATCTGTGAGCCTGATTTTGCTCGCTTCACCACTCATTCTTGTTTTCAACTTGAAAAAGTACCTGTGCAGCAGCAACAATGTTATCAAATTGAAAAGGCTTTAGAAAGTCTTCTAAATAACCATTAGAATTATCACATGTAATCCTCAGTTGTTGTGTTAGCCTTGCCAATTTCGATAGTCGCATCTCCTAATATATTGCTTTTGCTGCTTTCCATGTTTTGAAAAAAGATTTTCATCGACCTGGACAATAATCTTGTAATTTTTTGCCATCTTTGAGATGTCATCCACAACAAATGTACTGAGAACAAATGCCATGAAATGTTCACCAACACCCTTCTTCTTTAAAGAAGGCTGCAATAGAAGAATACCAGAACTTTGTGGAGGCATGTGCTTTTTCTGATTCATCTTACTTCTGAAGTGATTTTTTTTCATATGCAAGAATTTCTCTTGCTGCACTTTATGGAAGAGTAAGCACCTCTCTCATAAATTGTAACAAGGCAAATATATGGAAACAAATTTTGCCTATTGAAAATATTTAGCTTTCTCCCAGTTAAGTAATTTGTTGCTTGTCCTTACCTGTGCATGTTCGTTCAAGTGCTGCTCTATGTAATGAAATGTGCTAGAGAATATTCCCCGCCCCTTCCCCCACCCCCCTCATGGGGTAAACTGTGTGAATTTTTTTTTGTGTACAACCACTCAAAATCGTCCAAAACTCATTTTAAAGCAGAAAAAACCCAAAAATTCACCCCATGGACGCCCTGTTCCACCCTGTTGGGTCAACTTGGTGAACTCTTTTTTTCTCATGAAACCACTCAAATTACTCGAAAATACTTTTTAAAGCCCCCCCCCCCCCCCCCCCCCCAAAAAAATTATTCCAGGGGTCAACTGGGTGAGCTGCCAACTGTGAACAAAATAGGATGTTCTCGTCTACTTATCACACAAAGACACCCTGCCAGACTTCAAGAAAATTAATTCATAAATGCAGTCTCTAGCTTGTGCTGCAGAAATGTCCTCATACTGGACTATAATGCACCAAGTTAAAATTGGGCTGCCATATGAAGCCCAATTATATACCAATTTGAGCAAACTTAAATCTGACCCCCCCCCCCCCCCCCCCCTCCCCAGGAAATGATGTATACCAATTTTTTAAGCATTTTGACTGATGGATCTGAAGAAGATTTTTAAAAAAAATGTCCTCATATTGCACAGAATTAAAATTTAGGCTCCCATATAAAACCCAAATACACACTGAGGAACTCGATTTGAACAAACTTGAACTTACCCTCTCTAGTGATAACATATTCCAAATATTGGAGGAATCTAACCGGTGGATCTGAAGTAGAAGATTTTTAAAGAAACTTCCTCATAATGCACTATATTGCACTGAATTAAAATTTGGCCCGTGGTAATAGTAAAATTTCTGACACAAATGTTTGGTCGCCAACTCCTCAATACATTTTTTTTATTGAATTTTTACAAAACTTTGTGTTTTTCTAGTGGTTTCAGCAAGTTAAAATTTAGGCTCGTATATGAAACCCAAATATACACTGAGGAACTCGATTTGAACAAATTTGAATCTACCCTCTCTAGTGATAACATATACCAAATAATGAAGGAATCTAACTGGAGGATCTGAAGAAGGTGATTTTTAAAGAAATTTCCTCATATACTGCACTAAATCAAAATTCAAGCCCCTATTATAAAGCCCAAATATAAACTAAGGAACGCGATTGAACAAACCTAAATCTGACACCCTTAGAGATAATGTATAAAAAATCTTGAAGGATTCTGGTTGATGGATCTGAAGAAGAATGATTTTTAAAGAAATTTCCTTCTATTGCACTGAGTTAAATTTTGGGCTTCAATAAGGATTCACGTTTAGTACTTTGCAGCAACCTGAAGTTTGTTGTATATGAAGTACTTGATTGATTCCCACTCTCTGTCAGCAAACTTGTCAGCATTCTTCTCAATCACTGTCTGGCAAGCAGATTTTCCTGGGATTTTGCCTGAAGATATGAACTTGTTGAGGGACCTCAGCATAATTTCTTTTTGTTCACATGTCCACATTTTCTTTGAGCACATATGTTTGGCTTTTGGCCTTTTCTGGTTGCTTTCTGCTATATCAACCACAACACTACCTACATAGAAAGTAAAGATTTTATGTTAGTTTCATCAACACTTTACAAACACTTTAGCCCAGTCAATTAATACAAGGGGCCTGCGGGCGCTTACCTGACAAATGCAGTGTCATATCAGTAGAAGTATCAAGGGATTTGGCCAGAGTTTATACAAGTAACAGTTTGCAAAAGCCTACTTTGAAACAACGTTTGAGCCATTACTACCTCACAACAAATTTGGTTCAAATTGACCCAACAGTATGGAATATAGAAATTTGTGGTGGCGCTAAAAATTCCCTCCTTCTATAGCGGAGCCAAATGTAGTCACCTAAACTTCTCTCAAACAAATCTAAATCTACATACCATAGGAAAGCTCTAAACCAAGTGTCATGTCTCTGGTACTGCTGGTTTGTGAGACAATTTTTTTAAAATTATGGGCACCACCCCAGGGGTGGGCACCACCTCATTTGAACGAGGAGAAAAAGTATTATCAGTTGAAAAAAAAAACATAAATTGCAGCTAAATAGGCTCAGTGGTTTCCCTGAAAAAGGAACACAGCCTTTGATACTTTTCCTATTGAACTCAGTGTTAAAATAAGCTGGCTCAGCACTTTTACAAAGCCTAAAAAAGGGCACTTTATGGTCAAACCAATAGGGTTTTACAGATTCATTTAGCTGGTCCTAAGGAAACTTCTAGCAATATTAAACTTTAATTGGCCGCTCAGGTTTTGAGATATGGCGATTTCAATTTTTTTTTCTTCAGAAATCATGTTCTCATGACTAATTACTACCTCAAAACAAATTTTGTTCGAATCGGCCAATCGGTATAGAAAATAGAAATTTGGGGCAGAGCTAAAATATTTGCTCCTCCCATAATGATGCCAAATACATCCGCATAAACTTCTCTTGAACAAATCTGAATCTACATCCCATAAGGAAGTTCTAAACCAAAAATCAAGCCTCTGCGACTACTGGTTCATTAGAAGAAGATTTTCAAAGATTTTTGCTCATTTTGAGCTGTGGCCCCTACCCCAGGGGCAGGGTCACCTCATTTGAACAAAAACACAAAGTAATGTCAGTAAGAAATAAGAAACATAAATTGCAGCTCAATAGGCTCAGTGGTTTCCCTGAAAAAGATACACAGCCTTTGATACTTTTCCCATTGACTTCAGTGTTAAAATATGCTGACTCAGCACTTTTTAAAAGCCCAAAAAGGGCACTTTACGGTCGAAAAGCTGGGAATTTTTTAATACATTCATTTAGTTGGTCATTAGGAAACTTCTTGCTAAATTAAAATTTGCTGAGCCACCCCGTTTTTTAAATATAGCCATTTTAATTTTTTTCTATTTTTAGCTCCTGCCATTCCCACGGGGGTGCGGGGAAATTTTTTTTTTTGAGAAATCAAGTTCGCATGACCTATTACTACCTCACAACAAATTTGGTTCAAATTGGCCCAGCGGTATGAAAAATAGAAATTTAGGGTGGGGCCAAAAAATTTGCTCCTCCCATAATGTGGCCAAATATAGCCGAACAAACTTCTCTTGAACAAATCTAAATCTACACCCTATAAGGAAGCTTCACACCCAATATCAAGTGTCTGCTACTGCTGGTTCATAAGAAGTAGATTTTTAAAGATTTTTGCTCATTTTGAGCTGTGGCCCCACCCCAGGGGCGGAGCAACTCAACTTTAACAAAAAACAAAATGCGATGTCAGGAGCAACAATAATCTGAAGTTGCGTCAAAATTGGTTTAGTACTTTAGGAGAAATAGACTTAAACACCACCTTTACGCAGGACGGACGGACGGACGACGGACTGCAGACAAAGAGTGATCAGAATACCTCACCCTGACTTTCAGTCAGGTGAGCTAACTAGAGGGATGACTGACCAAATAGGACTAAAGAATCCCCCCCCAAGCACAATTGGACCTCTTGGACCTCAAAATGGGCAATGTTTTTAAATATTCAAAGTTGAAAAAGGTCATAACCAAGTCAAAAATATTCTGATTGAACTCAAAATCACAGATAGCAAATTTCATTCAAGTCGAACAAGAAACAATGTTCAATGCATTCCTGTATATTAAGAAAAATATTCTTATCGACGTCCATAACGCAGACAGCCCTCAAAATTTGCAACTTCTTTCTACAGCAGTCAATTGCCATAGAAAATTGGAAGCTCTACAACACTTCCACGGCATTTTATATTTACCAAGGTGTCGCTGCATTAATACCATACTTTTATCTCTTCACACTAACTTCATTTCTTGTAACTGAGTTATATTATACTGAAACTAGGTAATAACATTTTTCCAAAAATTTTCTAACAAAATATAAGCATCTATTCCCAATCAAGAACCTGCAGGCAAGGTGAATTACCTAGAAGTGATTTCTAGTCAAGTCTTGGCTGCCTCAACAGGCAGCCAAGACTCTACTAGAAATCACAGCTAAGTCACTACATGTAGGCTTGATGTGGTCAGGTGTGATTTAGAGCAATTGTCCTTGAGGGTTATGAGTCTCAACTCAACTGCAAGTTTTGTTTCTTCGCTGGACATATTTTTCTAAGGCAATTTTAGAAGAAATTTAGTCTAGAAAACAGCCTTGTCTGCAGCTTATTGCCGTAGATGAATTTCAAGGGCAATCACAGGTTCCCATGTGACTGACCCTGTAGCAAATTTCATTCATACTGAATAAGAAACTTATGAGAAAAACTCTGGACATTATCCCAATTCACGTAACAGTTACCTGTATCAGTGTAATCAGATTATTCTTCTGATAAAAAGTTTTGATTTCCGTTTCGCATTTTGTTATACATCCCATAATCTAGCAAACTGAACTATTATGGGATGTTTAACTATTATATTGATGTTACTATCAAGTAAATCATTCTTTATCAATAGGTGTCTGTAGCACTGTCTACAATGAAAAGATGATACTTCAGTTGCTGATAATACACCCATTGGTATTGTCAATCATTACTGGGTGCAGCATACCATGACTTTCAATACATACCATAAAACTATTACTTTGGAATATAAACTCGAAATCTGCTGATTGGCACAAACTCTCCTGTCTCATTGTGCATAACAAACAAGAGCAACGCAAAGTGTGGCATATGCCTCCTCCTCCAATATCAGTAATACTATCCATGGATAGTATTACAACAACAAATAATGTGTCGCATCAGCACTAAAAAGAATAGACTTTCTTTCACTCGTCATATCTAATCCACCTATGGACTTCTGTTTACTGATTTGGACCCAAGTCCAAATTTTATGGATAAGTTATACTTACGTGCCACATCTTATAGACTACCTTTCCAGGCTTTGAACTTTCCACATACTGCACAAAGTTAAAATTTGGGCTCCCATTGGGACCCCAAATATTAACCCAGGGACTCGATTTAAACACACTTGAATCTGAACCCCCTAAAGATGATGTAGACCAAATATGAAATGATGGCTGTCTGATTTGTAGAAAATTCTTAAAGAATATTTCCCTCGCAGCACTAAGTTAAAATGTGGGCTCCCATGGAACTCGATTTGAACAAACTTGAATCTGACCACCCCAGAGATGCTGTATACCAAATATGAAAGAATTCTGACTGGTGGATCTGAAGACGATTTTTAAAAGATATTCCACATATAGCACTAGGTTAAAAATTTGGGTACTCGATTTGAACCAACTTGAATTTGACCTCCCTAGAGATGTTGTATACCCAATTACTAGCGCAAACACTAGATTTGGACAAACTTCAATCTGAATCTCCTAAATGTGTTGAAAACCAAATATTTAAATGATTCTGACTGGTGGATCTGAAGAAGAAGATTTTTAAAGAATAGTCCTCACACTGGATTAAGGTAAAATTCAGATTCCAATAGGAAACCCAAATATTTGCTCGGGGACTCGATTTGAACTAATTTAAATCTGACTGCCCTAAAGATATTGCATACCAAATACACTCTAGATTACATACCATCTCTAGAATGTAAATAATTTTAAAGTTGACCAGTTCTTTATGTAATATAATGAGGTTCCTATGCAGAAAGGTACCATCTTTTACCAGTGGAGGCTCCCATGCAGAAAGGTACCATCTCTGCGTGGGAGCCTCCAGGTAAAAGATGGTACATTTCAGTACAGGAGCCTTGATTATTGAATCAATTTAAACATGCATTACTCACAAGGTTTTACAATAGTTTGTTCTCTATCTTTTTCATCTACCAGTATGTCCTTATCAAGTATATGACCTTCCTTCCCTCTTTTAACATCTTTCATGTTGAACTCTTCATTGTCAGAATCAGAGTTGTTGAAAAATATGTCATTTGGAATTTCTGCAAGGTAATTAAAACAAATTATCAGTATAGGACAACAAATAAGTGTGTAGTAATAATACTGAACAAAATTTATCTTTTTGGTATTTGCAAATAACACAATATTCAATCTTTTGGTAATAGTAAAGTTAGATTTTATTTATTGTTAAAATGGTCTCAGATATAACACTAGAAAGAAGTAAATACTAATAAATGATTTCCACCAATAGCATTCCATTACACTAAAAAAATTTCTGAACAAGAGGGCAAAAGGGCCTTAAATCACTCACCTGACTACTGGTAAGTTGTTGATGGAAGTATTTTGTACTACATTCAGTTAATCATGCCTTATCAACAGGACAGAAGATAGATTGAAATCATGAATTTATCCATGACTCAGATGTGAGGCATACTTCTGTAATGATCTGGGCTAATAGAGAGAGCATGAAGCTCGCCGACTCTTCTAGCTGAAGCAAATGCTAATAGGAATACCATTTTATACATTAGGATAGGTCGTAGTTTCCTATCATAAAATAAAAATATATGAAAATCTGCTATATTGCTTATATCTCCCCGGAAAATTTGTTAAATTTAGCATCAAATGGAGCCTTCTGGTGAGTTTTAGAGGTTGACTCTACCTTTAATTTTAAACGGGTAGGAGCACATTTTTTAACAGCATGTTACACCCCCCTAAATTTACTGACATTCAATCATTGAAGCCACAGACATATCCCTCTCTGCCCCCTGGCTCTTCCAACTGCCTAACCCCAACCATGTGTTGATCATAATTTGATGTAACAGACTAGCAGGCCTAGTTACAAACTCAGGTAGATCCCTCAGGAGTAGGTACACTGTGACTGTGAGTCTGTGACAGATCTGTGACGTCTGTCCGTTTCTGCTTCAGACAACTTACAGAAGATAGTTGTTCCATCATTCAGATTGATGCAATGCATGTGTTCCGAATGCAGAGTTCAATTTGCATTATAAACAACGTAGATGTGGCATTATTCTGTCAACAAATGACTGACCTCTTTGGAAATGTTCATGAGTGGACTAAATTGAAACTAGGACGGGCGAAATTCACGGTTTATAGACAGCTCGTACCCGCGTCAACTAGTACGAGTTGTCCAATTTTGGGTACGAGTTGACGCGGGAACGAGTTGTCTATAAACCGACGTATCATACTTGCATACTCCAGAAGTCTAATAATAGACCATAGAGATGGAAATAGCCCTCGAATAGGATCGACCGTCGCAGATTTCCGTGATATCTATCAGAATTATCTGACAATATCATATTGGAATCGGGGTATTTTCTATGCGACTAACACACGGGGAACCGGTGGCATTTGTAACATTTAGGAAGGACAATTAACAGGGCACCGTGAGGGACGCATAGCAACATCACAAGGGCCGTCTTTTTGAAAAAAACAAGGCATCCAAATTGTAAACAGGGCGTCCAGAAGACGGCTGGACGCATCTCTGGCTAAACCAATGCCATGGAGTAAGATTTAGACCGAAGCACATCACATTGAATTGATACACGATGCCTTCTTGGGTGAACCCGAAGTATTTCCAAGAGTTCCGATAAACCATGAAGTGGAAATACATGTTTTAGAGGTCTATGCTGACTGCAAAGTCGCCTGGGCGAATGCTGGCTCTCACTGACCGAATTGTTTCCATAGAAAACTTTGGTGCCATAATGAACCTGTTTATGACGCTTAGATCTCTGATGGGTCTGAATGTTCCATCTTGTTTCGGAACTAAACAGATCCTTGAATAAAATCTCCGGGAGAAATTCTGTTGATCGACCGAGATGAAGGATTCTTGAACGAAAATCGAAGACCCTTGTGAACCACTTGCAGAATCCACTGATCTTCTATAATTATATTCCAGTTGTTTGCAAATGTGGAAATTATTCCTCCCACCGGAGCACAATAGAGGTGAGTATCTTCACTTTCTATAGTAGCGAGGATTATGGTTGAAGAAACCTATCTGGTTACCCCTAGATTGGTTTCATTGACCACCAGACTGCCTGCCTCTCTGAGACTGATTACACATACAAGGTGAATATCTAGTCTCCGAGTAAGTAGAAGATCTTACAGAAGGCCCTTTGCGTGCGCCCTTTTGCAATTTATAATTTCCTCTAGGGCTATTGTAGCTATAGGCGATGAAGAGGAACCAACAAGCTGGCGAAGAACTAAGTCTTCCAAAGCTTGTTTGGTAAGATTTTGCTACACTGAAGCTAATTGATCGTCTCCAGAGTGTCCCAAACTTTGGAGCATAAACAAAAATATTTTTCTGGAAAAAATGTGTGTCCCAATACATAGAGTAAATTTGGTATACTGTATACCCCCCCCTCCCCCCATTTGCTAAAGGGATGGGGGCAGGGCAGGGTTTATTCAAGGTGTATTGGAAATGGGGTCAGGAGCCCATGCAATAGGGAAAATAGCCATCTTGTTAAAATCCATTTAAATCTGTAGAGTTTAGAAAAGTGCACATTTTTTCTATACAGGCACATTAAAAATGAAAAGTCAGTTTTATTATTTTAAATTATGGTTTGTTAGTCCTTTAACAGCATAACAAGGCCTTCTTTTGCAGTAAATGTTATGACCAAGTTGATACTGGGTGCCAATTGGGAATTTAATGTTAGACATTGGGAAAAATAATGCCAAAATCTCATTGGGGAATGGGGCCTATATCCGGCTCATCGTCACCCAGAAAAAATCCTGGGGGATGGGAGGCAGGGGGAGAGTATAAATATACCCCTCTTTTATAAATGGTGGGGTATAAATATATGTTTACTGAAAATCTTTCCCACAAACACTCTGTATTTGTTGTGCTGTAGCCTAGCTAGAACCTAAGGTGTTATCATTGCACAGACAAAGGGCAGACAAATGATCATATTGATACCACGATGCATTCAACAAATTCATTCATTATAAGTACACAGTTATACCTGTCTCATTATCTTGAGTAAGCATATGACCTTCATCAACAGCTATCAACATCTTTGCAACAATGCCTAATTCAATACCAGCTCCCTGATTTCTGTAAAAATCCTTGTGCACATTAATTGAATGTCCTAGATGATTTGACAGCCATTCAAGCTCTCCATCATTCAAATTCAACATCTGAAAAATACAATCAACATAATTATACAAATGTTTGTCTTATCTTATTTTAAATTGTTTCGATATATTTTACAATTGTATACCAGAAGACCTAACCCTTCACTTAATGAAACGGCCACATCCGCCCGCATAATTCACAAACTGAGCTGTTGAAAAATTCAAAATTTTCCAAAAAATGTCAACGAAACCACATCATGTGACCCCCATTGAAATGGGCACGGTGAGCCTGTTCCACTGGGGGGGGGGGGGGGGGGGGGGGGTCACATGATGTGGTTTTGTTGACATTTTGGGGAAAATTTCGAAAAATTTAAATTAAATTAGTGAATTTTAAAATTGTCTGTGTTGGGTAAAGGGTTAATACATTTTCAAAGTGAATTATTACCTCATTTTTCTGTTTTCAACTACACAGTTTCTTGCAGAAAATTATCGGCAATTTTTCAGTTTTGAGTCTGGAAAGTACACACTTGGTAACTCCTTGGAAGAGGTACTTACACAGTAGGAAATTAAGTCTTGTGGAGACAATGCTTTCATCAGTATCAATACCTCGTCCTTTACCAGACTTTTTTTTATCTTCATGACCAAATACAACAAGAAAAGGTATGGAATATGCAGAAACATAAAATGTTTTTGGTGTGACCACTTTATTCTGAATTCACAGGACTAAATAAACCGTTAACACTTTATCCAATGTAACTGTCAAAACCAAACAGTGCTATTCACAAAAACTGCTTAACTGCGTGTAACCAGATTGGTTAAACTTTATCCCATTGCGGAATAAATTTTGCAAAAAATGCTTTTTTGCACATGAATGTAATTTTCATATTTTTTTTTAAAAATCCAAATCAACTGAACTGCCTGGGGTGGATTGTCTCAGAAAGTCGGTGCGGGAAAATTATTATTCATATAATATTGAACCAGCCCATCTGCCAGAGAGAAGCGCAAAGTGTCGGGTGAGTTTAGAAGAGTGCGCCCCTGTAGTCATTTGGGGTCTGGGGTCTCCCTGGGGAAATTTGCTTTTGAGACATCGATGAATAACATTGCCAAACCAATATACGAAACTGTGACAAGAGTGACCAGCCCATGTGATGACAACAATAGCTCACTGCGCTACTTGGCCAGCCCATGCATGTATATACCACCACTAAAAAATGACGCATTTGGGTTTGCCTCATGTCGGCCAATTATGACCCCATCAGCCATACTAAAATTTCCCGATTTTGCAACTTGACAATCTGATCCTGTTCAGAACAAGATGAATGCAAGGTGTAGATGGAAAGGCACAGCCGATTATCCCATTCCAGTCGATTGACATAGCATAGACTGCAAAGGCAGTCCGATCTGGACAAGTGACACAAATGTTGCCAGATGATTGTTAAACCTTGTTGTAAAAAGATCTATGTGGGAAGTGCCCCACTTCTGACAGACTGTCTGGAAAACTAGTATGTTGAGGTACCATTCAGTCGGAATGATTTTGCCTTAACGAGATAACGAGACGGCTCGCACGTTGAGGCGACTAGGAATATGTCTCCTAAGAATCATAATATATATTCTGTGCTAGAAAATTAGCTAGACGATACATCGGAATCAAATGTGTTTGTCCCTAATTCCGGATGTATGACACTACTGTCGAGTTGTCTGATAAAACAAGAATGAAATTAAAGAGACAGTAGGTTGATCCAGTGCCTCGAATCTAAAAGGATTGCTAACAATTCCCTTGATTTATGTTCAGTGCAGATTGATTCTCAGACCAAGAACCGATGACTTGACGGTCTAGAGGATCTAACGTCGCCCCCCCTTACCCCCCCCCCCCCCCCCCCGCCCTGATCGCTGGCATCTGTTGTGAGGATGCGATCGGGATTGGGTACATCCAATGGAACTCCCGAAATCAGCCAAGACAGGTTCATCCAAAGACGACAGTGGTCGATAATCGACTTGTTGAGAGAAAAAATCTGATCCAAATGGTCGATACTCGGTTTCCAGTGATCAAGCAGAAAAGAAAGAAAATTTCGGGCCGAAACATGGGATGTCCTGCAAAACATGTGCGTAAATGCCTGAAGAATTTCGGCTCGAGGAAGAGGCACAGAGACTAGGTTGCAGTCTGTGTGGAACTGCATGCCCAAGTGGATGAAATGCTGTGTCGGTGTGAGGTCCAATTTCTCCCAATTGGGTTGCAGGTCGAGCGACATAAGCAGACTGAGCAGAGTCGACGTCCATATTCAGAGATTCTGCATGATGGTGTTTCTGAAGGAAGACATCCAGATATGCCGAAGTCGTGACTGATGAATGGCCTTGATGATATGCGATGACTGAATTCATCAGTCGAGTGGAACGCACAGGGGACTAAATCAAGATCGAGTAGCTTCGCTCGAACTGATAAACGATGCCCCGAGACAAGAACCTCAGATACTTCCGCAACGACGGGTGAAACGGAACATAAAAATAAACATCCCGGAAAACTATGCTTGCAGCAAAATCATTCGGTAAATGGATGACCGAACGGATCGGAACGTTTCCATGCTGAATTTCGGCTGCTATTATTGAACGGTTCAGCAAACTGAGGTAAGTAACGGGACTTAATAATCCGTTCTTTTTTGACACAAGAAAAAGTTGGCTGTAATACCCTGGTGACTCTAGAAAGTTACGACCTCAAACGCTTCCTTATTGGAGAAGAGTAGCTATCCCTGAGACTAAAAGAGCCACTTTGAAAACATCTGTTGGTATTGAAGTCGGAACAGAATGGGAGTGGAGAAGTGGATGCTATGAAAAGTTAAGAAAAGGCTTTCGGAAACCACTTGAAAAATCCTAGCGTCTGTTGTGATTAACTCCCATTGACCTTGAACAACTGAATCCGACCACCAACTAGAAGCGATTCGAGGCGAAAAACTTCATTTTCCACCTCGACGAGGCTTAGAAGAAGAAACCACTCGGGTTACCTCTTCTATATGCTCCACGTTCACCTCATGGAGCGAAAGAAACCTAGTTCTTTGCCAAAGATTTAGGGACAGTAGATTTCCCTGAGAATATTCCTCTAGGTTGGGAAAACTTGCCCCAGAATAAAAACTCGTCCACGATTGCCATGAGAGGATACTGGATAGCTATCTAGTTTGCGAAGGAGAAGCTGGTCCTGAGAATACTTGACTTATTACGAGCATCTTGAAGAAGCCTGTTAAATAATGAAGATCCAAGAAGCGATGAACCACGTAGCTGACGTTTCTGAGGCTCGAATAAGGATCAACTTAAGGCAAGAATACTGTCCCGCCGAATCCAATCAAAATTAGTTGTAATAACAGAATAAAGCATGTAATGATGTTCAGAAGTGTTCTTGACAGAAGATATATATGGTTGGCAACATCATGTAAAGCAGGATCCTCAGAAAGCGTAACAGCTAAAGCGGTCACTAAATGATCAGACAGGGAAAGTCTGATAAAATTTCCCTGAAAGACCGAGGTTTGATTCCAAAACTACAGTAGGAAAATCCACAGTTATAGGCATAGACAATTTCAATGAAGAGGCGTCATCGTCCACCGGAAGTAGCCACTTGGGAAATAAATTCACCAGAAGAATAAAATATGTGGTATCTTGTGTAATGTAAGTGCAGAATGAACCGTGAACGGCCTTATCCTGCAGTTTAACATCAGTTACAGGAAGGGCATTTGACAGGATTCGAAGCCGTGCTATCCTTCAGAGTGGTAGACCAGCGCTCTAGACACTCGGCCACAGTACCACACATAGATAAGATCGAAGTTCAACAGAATTAAGAGCTCTGGCTTGAGCCAGAAATGAAAAAGACGGTTTAAGATCCGGAACATGCAGATGCACAAATTATAAGGAACTTCTAAGTTCCGATGGATGGAGCGAATGAAAATGATCGCCTGATAAATCGTCGAAGCCATCATCTTGGATGCAAAATTAGTCGTCAGAATAGGTCCTCCTGAGTACTTGACG